>JAQGBY010000154.1:0-59924 GCA_034698785.1 Mycogona germanica | reverse complement strand
ACCGGGTATTTAACATTACATATCTATGAATAAAAGCTGTTCTCCGACGCATATAAGGTTAGTAAGCGAAGATGGCTGTAGGTGGCGCTGGGGGTATGTCGTTGACACAACATAAAATGATCTGACTATATGTTGTAGGTGCGTTAAAAATTGCAGTTAACAGCTGTTTTTTAATGTCGGAACTGCAATACATTCTTCCAGTACATGTTAACGCCCGCAATTTCAATCCATATATTCATTAACAAAAGTTTACGCGATCCATGTGACATTTGTGTCGTGTTTGTACTTGTGTTTTGGAAAAAGAACGAAAATTAATATAATTTTTACGCGAAATTAAGTAACTATTATCGTCTCTGTAAAACGTGTGAATCCAGCATCACAATTTTATAAGTGTCATTGCTCCGCAACACTTGCAAAGGAATTTTTTTAAATGTGAAGTAAGGGCGAAATTGCACGTCTAAGATCTAACTGACGAAGTTGAACCTTACTTGAGACTGTTGTCTCAAACTAAAAGGCGCTGACCCAGGTCGTTGTCAAAATGCCCCGAAAGGTGCCGTTTAGTGCCAAGCAAAAGAAACAACAGTTACAACAAAAGAGAGAAAAGAAACGCGATGGAGACGACGAGGATGACGAAGACAAATCAAGAGGACGTAATGGTTAGTGTATACCACATTCACTGCTGTAACTTTATCAAGTAACGTCGCTTGACCAAATAAAAACTGTATATACAAATCGATTAATAATGATTGCTACTCATAACTGAAAGCAAGAGACGTTTACAACTGGCGCCAAAGCTCAGCACGTCACAACTAGGACAACTGTAGCAAAATTTACAAAATATTTTTTACAATGTTTCCAGAGGCGGGTCACCACAATGACGGCAAATCGCACGGTCAGCCGGGACGATCGGGCGGTCGCCCCACTGTCAATCAACCGCAGCGCTCGAAGGGAATCGATCCTAACAGGTACAGACTGCAATTCTTCAAGGAAAGCAAAGAGGATCTGGCCGAGAGGAGACGACTAGCCGGAACACCCATCTTAAATGCTGACGAGGTTAGTAAAAAGTTCGTCGGGTAACCTGACGTAGTATTAATATTTTTTTTATCTGTCATACTTTTTTTCAATACACTTTTAAAACAGATTTTGCTGTTTATTTTTCGAATAATGTCTAATGAATTTATAAATTGTAGTTGAACGTTCAAAATTATCTCATTTTAGGAATCCTTGGAGGTGGATACGAGCTCAATATTTCTGCCCAATTCTGAGTTGGACATGCCCAAGCGACCACAGTGGGACTACGCTATGTCAAAACACCAGCTTGAAAACCAGGAAAACAGATATTTTACGGTAAGATTTAAATTTTTGCCTGATTACACAAATACACCAAATTATTTTTCGTAAAATCATTTTTAATTCTGCTCATTGGACGTGCTAGTGATTGTGACGTATACGGTCATATTTAATCCCGATTTTTTGTGTGTTTAGGAATACGTGGGGGCCATTGAGAAGAAGTTCTCTCTTCAAGAACTTAGTTACTTTGAGTTGAACTTGGAAACGTGGCGGCAACTTTGGCGTGTTCTGGAGATGTCGGACATCGTTTTAGTGATTGTCGACATTCGATTTCCGGTACATTAGTTTTTTATCATAGCAGACGCGCAATGTTGGCAATATTGCCAACTCAATCATATAATTGTGATTGTGTCTCCTGCTTTAGCCCATGCTTTTCTCGCCGGCCCTTTACCATCACGTCACCATCGAATTGAAACGTGATGTCATCCTAGTCCTTAACAAGATCGACCTGGCTCCACCGTCCTTAGTTGTCGCCTGGAGACACTATTTCCAGGAGAAATTTCCATCGCTGCGAATCGTCTGTTTCACCTCTTTCCCTGGAAGCCCAGTCAAGGACCATGATCCTGAAAACAGTAAGCGCCAATCACTAGTATAGTGCGATGAAAGGATGACGATTGCCGATTCCTGGCTAGATTTAGATCGTTTCTCATTTGCAATTTTGTCCTGTAATAGAAAATTGAAATGCCATTTTTTAATGTCTCATATCAAGTTGTTCTTATTTTAAAGCAGGTTGTGATCGTTTCTGTTTGTTGTTTTTCCTGTTTTAAATATTTATTTTCTTCCTATGATTATCACTCAGAGGTCCAGAAAAAGAGCCGCCGTGGTCGATTGCGTATGGCCGCAGATGGTGCTTTACAGATTCTAGACATTTGTGAAAAGATTGTTGCAAACAGAGGTACAGTCAAATAGTCAAGATAGCATTCAGGTCGCTTTCAGAGGCATTTCAAACTTATTTTCCCCATTTCATTCAATCGTTACAAACTTTTCAGTGGATTTGAGTTCGTGGAAAAATAAGACCACGTCTGAGCTGGACGATGCCGACGAGGAAGGGGGAGTTGAGGGACCAGTGACTTACGAGAAACCGGATACACACTTCCAAGAATACCAACGGTTCCAAGATAACATACTGACCATAGGTTGTCTCGGTAAGGGGAACTTTAATGATACTCGTACTCTTGATTTTCTTAGCATTTTCTGTGCGGTATGCATGTGTTATTTTTAATCTAAATATGGCATAATAGTTCCGTCCCAGTTTCATGATTTTATTTTTATGTGCAATTTATTTTCATGCTTGAACTCCAGGTCAACCAAATGTTGGCAAATCATCTTTGATGAACGCCCTCGTTGGAAAAAAGGTTAGTGTCAAATGTATTTTTGCTTCTTATAAAACGTATTTATTATTTATTAATAGAATATTGTCGGACACTTCTAATAACTGATCAAATGTTCAGGTGGTCAGCGTTTCCCGTACACCTGGACACACCAAACACTTCCAGACGATATTCCTAACAGAAAATGTAAGGCTCTGTGATTGTCCTGGATTGGTGTTTCCATCAAAGGTTCCGAAACCACTACAGGTAGATATACTTTCTGATAGTTCAATCGGTGAATATTTCGTTTTTGTGAATAGTTTGGATCATGTGTAAGTTGTTCATGTGAGAAATTGATTTAGTCTGTCCATAATTAAAATATCGGTATTGTAATTCCTCAGGTTCTCGCTGGCAGCTACCCCATTGCTCAACTAAGTGAGCCCTACTCGTCAATACGATTCTTGGCCGAGCACATTCCACTCGTCAAGCTACTGAAACTTCGTCACCCGAACGCTGAAGACAATACCAGTAGCGCTCACATGGAATGGTCACCTCTCGATATATGCGAAGGTGAGCAATACAAATGACAATATTAATTAAACAAATTTTTTTATGTAAAAATACATTATATTTAGAACAATTTTTTATTTGAAATATTTTCAAAATTGTTATTTTATTTAACTAACTTTATATGTTAACACTTTTTTACACCTTATTTTAACTTTTTTACACCTGTTTCGATGGGAGCTTGATGGTGATCGCGCCTTTGCACTTTCATCAAAACAAATACACGATGTGCCCAGGACCATACTGCGTGTTATTTTTACCGCATTTTCAAATGGTAACAATTGAATTAATTCTATTGATAATACGTAGCATGGGCCGTCCTACGAGGATTTAAGACTGCCCGTGCTGCACGAAACGACACGTACAGGGCCGCCAATCACCTACTACGCATGGCCTTGGAAGGTCGCCTGTGCGTGTGTCTGCGGCCCACAGGCTATTCGAAGAATAAAGGTAAAAAAAAAACGACCACCACCACCCATTGTTCACAAATAATTAACATTGTTCATGTGACTGCATGCACGAGGTGACATTTGTATTCACATTTTCGCATTTTTTAAAATTGTGCTTTGCCCTACCAGGATAGAATGTTCTATTCTTAATCATGTAAATCCGGAAGCAAATAGGATGTCGCGTTTTTGGCGCACTTTTCGTTGCTATGCCTTCAGGCGCCCGCCGAAAACGCGTTGTTTTATCTGTCGCCTCGACAATAATAAAATAATCGATAATAAATAAGTCTCGGGCACACCGAGGAAAAAAGGAGGCTATGAAGACTCCCATCATTTACCACTCGTGTCCTATGACAGTCGTTGATTCTAGGTATTCCTCTTTCGTTGTACCTCATTTGGTAATTGTGTTTTGGTTCCAGAAAAATGGGAGACCCACGAAGAGGTCGAGGAGATTAGCAAAATAATCGCTCGAAAGAAACAGGAGGAAGAGGTCGTCGCCTTGGAAGAAGAAGAGGAATCTGAAGAAGAAAGTAGTAGCGAGGAATCCGAACCAGGTGAAGGCTTGGCGGAAACAAAAGACGTGGAGGGAGAATTGGTAGAGAGCGACGAGGAGGAACAAGGCGCCACGGCCGTTGCCAAGGCTAGCGTGTCTTCGAAAGCCAAACGACACAAGCCCCTAGCATGCAACAATAAATTTTCTCTGTTACTAGATCAGTGAGCTCCTGATAAGGGCACTCAAATCGATATAATGCAATAAACGAATTCCTTGCCGTCGTGCCACAATTTCAAAATCAACCTTTGTTCTTTTAAAGCACAGATTAATTCGATTATATAGTGATCTTATTTTTTAGTCAAATTCACTTTTCCCCCTTTTTGTTTTTTCGTGCGCGTGCAATCACGAATTAATATTTTGGTAATAAAAAGTATCACTGGAATTAATTCTGCCGAAACTTATTGTCTTCGCGTTTTATTTTTCATTGAGCGATGCAAAATTCGAGATAACTCACAATTATTTACGCCATAGGCCCCATCAGGGGCTGCTTGGGATTACATATTGTAATTTTTACAAAAGTTGAACAGACCTGATTCTCTGTGTTTCGTGAATCGCGCTCAAAACGCGTCAACAGGATTTTTCCCAATAAATTCGTTATAGTTCAAGTCAAATGATGTTGTGATTTGCGTACGCCTGCCATTTATATTCGACAAAGCTGTATTATAGTAAACAATAATCATAAAGATTACTTCGAATAATAGGATCGGCTCAATTTGTTTTTCTAGCACTTCCATTTTTGTGCCGGTAATTGACTGAGACTTCCGGGAAGCTCGTCTGGATGAATTAATGGGAAATACAGTTCCCTGGAAACGATTCGATCAAATAATGGGAGTGCTTACTGATTAAAGCAGCACACACACATTCGAAATTATTGTCGACGGCACACAACATGTAATTTAGAGTGACAATTTGGTAATTACAGGGCGTAGTTGATGGGGGAGTGGGGTAGAGAAAAATAACGAAAGGATGCGCGCCTGTCGGGAGCGTGATACGTCAATAATAAAAAAAAGAAGTGGGTTACAATAGCCACGCCCCTTCACTGCGTGACGCACTGCCAAGGTCAGCGGGAGGCGGATTGGTGGTACCGGGTTGCGGTCAACGAACTCACACGACGGCAGCGACTCGATGCGTTGGAAGGCAAAAATAACCCACCAGTTTGTGAATTTGCATTGACGTTACGGTTTTCGCCTCACCGCACTTTAACCGGGAACGCCGTTTACCGTAATTAAAGGAACCGCCGTGAAACGGTGTAAAGGTGTTGTGCGTGGGGAAATCAATTTGAATCTGAGCCGCTGACTGTACTCTGACTGTACTAGGTCGAATGAGCCAGTCTAGAATTGTGCAAGGCACCGCGAGAAAGGCAAGGAGGTGTCAGAAAATGCGCGCTCGTCCTCAAGTGCGAGAAAACCAAGCGCTATTATGAGTGTGTGAATGGTGACAAGTGACGAGAGGCATATTGTTTTGACGTTTGGTGGCTGCGAGCAACGTCAGTTTTCCAGCACTAGAGAGCGACTGACGTGATCCGCCCTGCAATTGAGTGAACGTCTTGAATCTCATCATGGCCAAGCGAGATTATTTCCAGCTCTGGACGCTGGCGATTTTCTGCCTTTTTGTTGTCCACCACGCTGGAGCAGCTGAAGTGAGTACACAGGTGTATTTATTGTGTTCTGATGTGCTGAAGGTTTCTGACGTAAACGCCTCAAAAACGTCAAAATCTTAGCGTTTTTCCCCCACTAAGAATTTCCTGAGGAAATGCATGACCCACTTTTGAAACACTCTTCGTCAATGAAATTTACTTTAAAAAAGAGACTGGCTGATGGAAACAACAAAACGTGTATTTCTTTTATTTGAGATTCTGAATTTGTAGGACATCCTCAGAATTTTTAAAAGAAAATCCGTTCAAAGCGAACGTCTTGAAAGATATTCTGTCAAATGTTCGTCATCGCGATTACAATTTAGACGAGAATATATATACTTTGTGAAAGCAAATGTTGTCATCTAATATCTCAATTTTGCCAAGTGTCACAAAATTTTAATAAACATCCAAGCACTGTACACAAGTAAGCAAATTCAACAAACAGCGTACATTTAAATGTGTCACAAGTGCTAGGAATGAAAAAAATCACGAAGCCTGTATCGTTTGAAAAATGTATTGTATTACTGAATGATTGTTCCTACTTGAGCCAATTTTGGTTGATGGATGATCGTCAAACTTGTCTACTCTTAAGCTATTAAAGCTGCGTTACGGCTGTTAAAATGACTTCCCCCGAGTAGTAAATATTGTTCGTAATGCTGTTCGCAGGAAGAAGACACAAACACAGCGAACGTACGAATTCTCTACAACATCGGGCATATGGCCAACGACATTCCCCAGGCCGACCAGTTCATCAGAGACGGAGCCAACGGACTGGAGGTTGACCTGCGCTTTGCCAGCAACGGAATTCCGTCCAATGTGTTCCACGGTTTTCCGTGTGACTGCTTCCGGGATTGTATGCGATCCGAGCGCTTTGATCGCTTCTTGGACCACATGCGAGAGCGAAGCACACCCGGTTAGACGAATCAGTTTGAGTTGTTTGACCACAATCTTCTTGATCTGATATGAAATTGTCTATAATTTTTACATGTGCCATTATCATGTATCCTTCATTGGCCAACAGGAAATACGAAATACACCGACAAGCTATCTGTCCTCATACTGGACATGAAACTCGGGGACGTGGATAACCACGAGGATCCACTGTACGCTGCCGGTGATACAGTGGCTTCTCTGATTTGGGAACATTTGTTTCAAAACGGTACATATGACCATCACCAGTTACCTTAATATAAAGCCCTAAACCGGGTCCCCTCATTGTTTTTTTTCTAAGTGTGCCACCAGCCCTTAAAATTAAATATAAAATTAAAATAAAATAAAGTTAATGGCAGTGCAATTAAAATGAGTTAAATTACATGTACATGATGTATCTTTTTAAAATATGATTTAATTGTGTAGCTCTGTTTAGCTGCAGCAGCTGTACAGCTCGGTCTAACTTATTCAAACCTATACTTGAGAAAAAAAATTACATTGTTCGTGGAACGTTAATTTAACGTTATTTTAATGAGGGGAAAATATTATTTCTGAATGTGCATAGGTACGTCACGCATCCATGTCATTGTTGGCATTCCCAAAACCAGTCACGCCCCTGCAATAAGAGGCTTCCGCGACTACTTCAAGCGTCAAAATCAAACCCAATATTTGGAGCGAATTGGTAAATATATAATCCGGACAAATGTACGATCGGTTTTGAGACAACTTTGAATTTAGTTCGAAAAATATTTATCTGCAGTTCATAAGGATAACATGTCTTTTTTGCTCACCCCGCGTTTCACGACAGGTTACGAAGTGTTCGACGAGACTAACATGGATCTGATACAGCAAATGTTTCGCGGCATCAACATCGTCAAAGGAATATGGCAGGGTGATGGGATCACCAACTGTGTCGTCTTCCGGCCGGACGGCAGACTTCGTCAGGCCATCTCAAAGCGTGATTCTCCCTCCGGCGAGTGGGTTAACGTGGACAAGGTCTACCGTTGGACCATCGACACCACCACTGCCATGCGCCATTCACTCAGGTGTCGTCACTATTTTGGTTATCAATCTGAGTTAATACAGAGTTAATATAGAGTAAATTTAATAATCGGTTTCCAATTACATTGCAGGCTTGGGGTGGACGGTATCATGACCAACGATCCGGACGACGTCGTTACAGTCCTCGGCGAATCTGAATTCGCTCCCAGATACCGACTGGCCACCAACGCCGACGATCCTTTGGCGAAAATAGTGGGCCATGGACCGTTGCGCGTCGGATGCTCCAGGGTGAGCAATGTCACTGATATTGCAAGTCCCCTTTAACCCTGATTCGTATAAAAAATTTAACAGTTTCCGATTTTTTAAAAAAATTATTTCCTTTAATCGTTAACGTACTTTTATTATATTAATTGCATTACCGTAAATTGTATGTGAATTAAATTTGCGATCCACAAAATTAAACTGGCCATTGCACGATGTTTTTGTAATTTAGTATAAATGTTTTCAAATGTCGTCCCTACAGAACTATTGTTGGAAAGACTGTTCGTACAGCGGGAGATGGTGTTGGACTGCTGTGTCCGGATGTTCGTCAGACGCCCTAAAGTGCAACGTGGACCTTGCCTGCAGTGGCAGTTGCGGAAGATAAGGTGGAAAGAGGAAATTGCTGACTGAGCAAGGCGCAAGTCTACTAGTTAATAAGTTCATATAAATATCGATAGCTTATGTAGAAATATCTGTACTTTATGAACAAAAATTTGCTTCCATTTATTTTATATGCAATTTTTTAATGCAAATGTATTACAATAGGTCATGCGTATGTCTTCCTGAGATCCCCACCCCGGAAATCAAACATTTATAAGTTTTAAAAATGACTACCCGAACACCAACGAATACTGTGGCCTGGCAGTTCAACCTTTTTTTCACATATGTGATACTTTTTTTTTAGTATGTTGTCATAATCATAAGAAATTGACGCGAAAAATTAACTTTTTTTTATAACAATCAACTGTAGTGAACCTGTAGTAACGAACAACTTCTGGATGTTGTGAAATCCCATGATCCTGTGTAAGAGCAGTTTTAATTTTCAATAGAAATTTGCCTTGCGAAATACTGCAAAGCGAGTTCATGGTTCCAGGGAGATACGCATGAAGTGTAGAGTTTTTAACAGATTGTTGCATTTCAAGAAGTGCAATAAATACATAAACTTATAATAAACGTATTCTACATGTACCAGAAGTATAAGTAGCTCTATGAAAAAAATAACTCATGACGATGGCAATACTATGTAAGAGTGAAAGTTGTTCATTTGTTAGTATGTATCAGTCTTTGATATATCTGCCAGTATTTTAATATAAATTAGCTATTCCAGAAAAGATCCACCAAGCAATACCTTCAATTCTAACGCAAACTTGTGCAATTAACAATTTATAGCATTCCATTACACATTCTCAAACTGCGGTGCTTCCAATTCCGTCTACTCAAACATATTTAATATTTTAGACATATCATTGGCAGCGTTAGACACCAACAACTGATTGTTGTGATAAAATATTGTAATTAATATATTTTTAGAACAAGGTCACTTTTCTTCCACATGTTCAGATCTCTTGACTCTTAAACACAAAATGTAATATATACGTTGAATCAAGGAAGGGATTTCTTTGTTGGGGCATTTTGAGTCTACAAATTAATTTTTGGGCGATTCAATAATGCGAGACAATGGACATAGGATAATTGTGCGAGTTTAATCTATTTACTTTTCATTTTGAAATGTCAAGAGTTCAGAAAATATGCATTTAACCAATTTGTATTTGTAACATTTAAAGAGTAAAAAGATTGTACCAAAGAAACATTAACTTGTAGAGATTACGTTGTATTAAATAAAAACTACTTGACGTAATGAACAAGTTTTGAATAAGTTTCGCGGCAATTGTTTTATTACAGGTTTGGTTTCGTACAATTAAAAAATAACATGGGTGCTTCTGTTTCAATGGGAAAACATTATTTGGCAAAAATAGTTAAACAAAATTAATATCAAGTTGATCGTGTTTTAAGGTTGAGAGTAATTCTGATACCAGTTGGCTTTGTCTTTTGAAAAACTGGTTCGTAGAAACTATATGAACCTAACTCGCAAAACCATTTACAATGAAAAAATATTCATCTTACGGGTGCGTTGCACTTTTTCTGTTGTCCACTGTGTCACACCGCCTATTTATTCCCGGCTCTGAATGTTACTCGCATCACCGGAACAACGTTCAGCTGTAATCGATCGGTCGCCGCGACGCTCAACCGCGAGGGGGCTTCCAACGGGATAAAGATAAAGCACCCCCAATCACGTGGTACCCTCACAGAGCAGCGGTTCCCATCCCGAGCATTTATCAATCGCGTCCCACCTGAATTGTATGATATACGATCGTGAACGACCCCGCCCTGTATGAATTTACTACAATCCGGAAGCAAACAAATTGGTCGTTTAGCAAATGATATGGACTAAACTACATATTAAATGCCCTGCGCAAGTCTAAGTAATATTTAGTGTGATACTCCGTATTACATTTCCGATACCCATCTTAAATTCGAGCGACGTTACCACGCCAAAAAAAAAAGATGAAACTGCAACCCCTCTAATTTGTTTAAATTGTAGATACGATAAACACCGGATTCCCCAAGAAAACAGAAATTTGCAATAAGGAATTTAGTACGACGACTTGCAATTAAATAATACGAATGGATGCGTTCGGGACAGCGCCGAATAAAAAGACGAACGGAGGGGCGAGCTAAAAATATAATATTTTTATACATTATTTGTATTGAGTTTGGGTTAGTTGAATTTGGATTCATGAGGTAAATTTTATCCGAAATATAGAGCTCGCCACTCCGTTCGTCTTTTTATTCGGCGGTGTCCTGAACACATCCATTCTCATAAATGTACAAGTTTATAAGTACTTGTATTTGTGCTTTGAATAACGTGGGGAACATTCATAATTTTCTTTAAAATCCAAACATCAAAAAAGTAAAATTAATGGATGATAATGTATAGAAAAATGATGGCCTATATATCAACTGAATGGAATTTATTACTTTAGAGTAATTTACCATCTCGGAATTTTGAATTTGATGGTGCCGAAATATTTAACTCATGAGCATAACCAGGTTTGTCGCTCAGCTCGGCTTACTAACCCCAGTTGGGAACCCCAGTTGGGAACCGGCGTCGTATTAGGGATAATGGCAAAAGTACCGCTATTGACCAAACAGAGAAGACGCGCGGCGCCGTTCGCGCAAAAGCACGCTTCCGACCATCCTCCACATCTCCCAAACATCCACATCCACATCATCATCACACATTCTGACAATCGCTACTCGAGTTGTCGCAATTCGTTGCCACGGAGCAGGGTCACTACG
This sequence comes from Mycogona germanica, assembly GCA_034698785.1. NCBI lineage: Eukaryota > Metazoa > Arthropoda > Diplopoda > Chordeumatida > Chordeumatidae > Mycogona > Mycogona germanica. The sequence continues at coordinate 48,728 of JAQGBY010000154.1, read as the reverse complement.
ATAACTCACGCTCGCGCACCGACGCCACTCTTTTAACAGATGACTGGTCCTGTCACGGTGTCGTCCAACACGACTGTCAAGCGACGAGCAATTTTAATCGGAAGAAGCTGATCTCTTTGTCAACCGCGCGAAGAAACAGTCGCATCTCGAGATAAAGTAATTCATCGATTAGCATCTCCGCGTGCGGTCGGTCGGAGAAGAGGAGATTGACAACGCGGCATCGACTTAGGTGACGCTCGCGGTCCTCCTGACGTGTACGAAAAATTCCCCCGCGGTCTCTCCGGATCGGTCGGGCCGACCCGACTCTTGTGTTTGCGGCGCCGGCGGGTGGGAGTGGCCGGTGAAGTGGGCGTGCCACCTGGGCATACGCTCGATCGACCCGACAGGAGCAACAGCTTTTCTCTCGCGATCGCCACGCCGCCTATCCATTTATTGACGGCCTTCAGTTAGGCTCGATTGGTCGTCGCTCGCTCCTCGGCCGTTTATGAGCAACCGCGTGACGCCGAGCCCCACCCTTGGACGCCTGGACCCCAGCCGACTGATGGAGGGCAAAGACACTGTTGCTGTGGTGCCGCAACATCACCCGCAGCCCAGCGAAATCATTATCGGAGGTAAGCATTTACCTTAGTACAACTCTTTAATTTCCAAATTGCTATGTTTCCGTTCGTATTGACACAGACGAAAACATTGCGACATTCCTTGCGTCTAGCCGACCCCGATTGATTGACATAATTGACGATTTGATGCGCGATTACAGCAAGTGTCAACTTGCCTGGTTCCATTCGACCGTCACTCAATTGAAACTGATAATTTGTATACAATTTCTTCTGCCCAACAAGTACAGATATTGGATAATTTTATGTTAAATGCAATTGGTCAAACAGCGTAATAATTTAGATAGGCGTTTTTTTTACAAACTTTGTTTACTGTTAACCAAATTGGCGTTGACATTGTGTTCCAAACTTAAACGAACATGAATTTTTACTAACATGTGATCGAATGCCACGTAATTGTTGAGGGATTCAATCGATATTTATTTGATGACGATTAGTTGGTGTGAATGTGATATTGATCATTTAAATGCCAATAAACTTTATTAAAAATTAATTTAATTTGAAAAATGTTGGGAACATGTTACCATTGGTCGCCAACTCTAGTTGAGTTGATTATACAACGCTTTTCGAAAAATAATATGGTCGGTTTTTTAAACACAGATACAACGGCATACCGATAACGAGTTTGTTTTAAACTAGCATTCTGAATTAATTTCAGAAAATACCTGTATGTACAGTATACAACAGGATAGTTCCACAGCGAATGGAGGTGTATTGAATTCGAGACCATTACAATTTATTGACATAACGCTTAAACCTGTTCGATAACATAATTTTTAAAAAAAGCAGATTTAAAAAACTAAGTTGATTTATTTAAAAAATCGACTTGAAGAGGTTGCGTAACAATTTTGACGTTCGCTTGTATATTCCTAGAAACTTGAATCAAGAAAGCAACTTGTTGAATTTCTCGTCGGTCTCATTAACCACATTTTATCGTATGTGGTATAGCGAAGATGCGGCCCATTTCGTAATCCCGAACGCCAGTTGCACTCTATTGTCGATCACAATTTTATGCAACGTAGCAAATTCGATCTAACCGGGAGGTTTTAGTACAACCCCCCTCCCCCGACTGTGTCCCATTATCGGAAAAAGCGACTGTCAATTCCCCGGCGCATACATTTAGACAATCGAACAAATGCAACAATTACCGACGTAGAACTTTCGGCGAGCTCAAAGTCCTACACAAGACACACAAACACACGGAGGCATCCCACGGTCGCCGCAATAAATACCGTTTCCATCGATTATTTATCGAACCTCCAACACCTTTCGTTCGTGTCTGATGCAAAGAGCGTCATCCAATTACGAGTGACGCGCTTGATGCGGTGGATATTGGGATTTTTTTTCTCACTTGGGGATGTTTAGAATGTTTTATTAGCTGGAGAAACAGATTTAATCTGGTACGCAACAATTTAATTTTGTGTAAAGACGCTTTCTTCCCCCATTTGTTAGCTAAATCTACATTGAAAATAGAAACTAATCTTTTACCGACTTTATGAAATGCGCAACAATGCTTTATTTTAATCATATAAACCTGTTTCAAAAAAATTCAATCGCCGGTTATGAACAAATGACGTACATGGATTCCAACCATAAGAGAAATGGAATGGAGATGATGATGTCAGGACACGTTTAATCCCTTTCCTAGGCAGCCTAGGTTAGCCAAATATATAAAATATCCCCCCCCCCCCTTAGAAGGGAGGGGACTTTGAAACTAGAAAGCTGGTAAGTTTCCTCCACAAATAAATCAGAAGAGGAGAAATATGCGCCAAATGTGCTGCCCCGTGGTAATGCAATCACACAAAGCTCGCGAACAATGCAGGATAAATTCATTCACGGGGCAAAGGGCGACATGCGAACATGTATCGCAATATTTGGTTTTCATAAAGAGGTGTCGTTTAACAATTACAATTACAATATAAGGTACCTAGGTAGGGTTCTTTAACGTGTACCTGAAATCGTACAGGCACGGGTCATAACATAGTTAAAATAGTGGTTACTATGCTCATGATCGCAGGTTCAATCCCAGCCGACACCTCCGAGCCAGAGAAATTCCTACGTACACCTTCCTTCGGAATAGAAGAGCCGTGGATCCGGAGCCTTTACCATATCAGATACAAGTAAAAATTCCATACCCAGGCAAGAAACCTTAGATAGATAAAATTACTTCCTGGTATGTTTTAGAGCAGAAACACTTAAGATAGATTTTTTCCTAAACGAAAAGAGCAAAAACTCGTCATCATTATTTTTTGATAACGCAGTTCTCTTCGTTCATTGATTCGAACAATGAAAAAACATTTCTGTCAATTTTAATAACAACCTCCTTCCACGAAATACAGAGTGACGTCACATATCAAAGTCATGTCTTATTAGAAAACCAATTTAAATTTTATAGAGCAACAGATCGTTAAAAGTGACGGAACTTTACGTTCCTGCCGACTCGTTGAGCATGACCCATCAATACCTGTAAAAAGGAGATTGACGTGCCTACGAAATAAAAAACTATGGGTGGAAAAATTGTTTACCCCCGATAATAAAAGGCTGACGTCAATATAAAGAGACGAGGATTAATCGTCGCTCGGATCGGCACCTTATTTTAAAACGTCAAGCGCCGCGGCCTCCACAGACATGCATAGCGCGTTCCTTTTTCCACCGACGCGAATATCAAAACAGACGAGAGTAAGCGAGAGTGTATTCAAATGCGTTGGCGCGTAAGTCTTACGAACGCGCGAGAGGCGTTGCCATGACGACGGCATCTTTTAACCCTCCCGCTTCGCACCGAGTCGATGCGCCGAGCGCCGTTCACATAAAGATTTACTCAGATTAGATTTATACGGATGGACGTGACAAGGAGGGCGGCATGTCGAACCATCGCAAAGAAAACTGACAAAAAAATGCTGGGGTCAGAAGACGTTTCGAGAAATGTTCTTTTTCAAAACATATCTTGGAAATCGCGAGTCTCTCAAGTGACGCAAGCATCAAGATATGTCGATATCGAGTGTGTGTGGCGTAAGTGGATGTTTCGCTATCAAGTGAGTCAAAAGTACCACCTACAATCATGACCAGCAATTGGAAATTGCATTGGTGAATCCTCCTCTCTCTCTATCTCTCTCTCTCCCAGCAACAGACTGATCGATAGAGCTTTTGTATGATGCATGGGCAGCTTGGAACACGGATCCCCGCATAATATAGTTGGTGGTCTATAAATAGTTTTCCCCGAGATCTCCTTAGTCGTGCATGCACAACTTAAACCGCCAGCAACGTCCTACGGAAAGTTGAGGTTAGCCGAATAGACGAAAAAAAGATGAATCGCGTCATTTTGAATTTTGCAAGTGCACAGCAACACTGTGATATGGGAAATTATAACGATCATCAATTTCTTTTTAAGCAAATCTTCTATGTGTCCAGTGTCCTGGGCCTGTTCCTTTGTTTTTTCCCACTTGATTTAATTGGATCAAATCGGAAGAATAAAAAATGCAGACACCCTGTATTTGGACTGAAGGTCATTCGGGAGCGGCCGAGCTAATTTATTCGCTTTTCGACGACAGCTTGAGTAAACAAACGCGCTGGGACGTCCATCATAAATTCATATCCGAAAACAGCGTCAGCTAAGAGAATTAATAATGGAACGCCTCGGGATTGTCAAGATGGGCGTAGGCACACATTTGAAACTTTCGAGGTCCTCTTGAAACCTCAGTTCTCAACTAAGTGAACCTAGCAAAACTGAGCTGAGCAATGCGCATTGGACCCCCAACTTTTGACCCCAGCGCCAGAAAATTGCATTATCTGATATTAGAGCACATTTTGAGGACTATTTTAAAAATTGCATTTGAGTTTTTAAGAATTGACAACTTTTGACTAATTTTTACGTTCCATCTGTAAATCCACACACACTCTATGGTCTTAGGAGAATATGTAACCGCCTCAAGTTTAGAAAGCCAAAAGGTCACTTGTCTATGAACGATTGACTGTTGATGTCTATGAACGAATCACCTTGAGAGCCATCCATCATCGAGTAAAAAAATACGTAGTACAGGCCTTTGAAGTATATCGTACCTGTATACTAGAGTCTAGGACCCTCCAAAACGGTTTCAGCTGACGTTTTCCGAAAAAACTCAAATACCGATTGGCCGTTACTAGTGGCAGAGAAACGAGCCCACGCTGAAAGGTTAAAGCGTCCAGGCTTCTACACTTACACCTATCTATGTATATCTTTGCCATGAACAAATCGATTTTGCCAAAAAATTCGTTTTCTTTGTCAACCCCTCCGGACTTTCGCACTGCGAGTGCTAGTGCGAAAGGCCTAAATCTGAGAGAAACACGAAATCAGTCCTACATATACAGCCTATATATTCCTGAAGCGAAACATAAATTGCTTCTAAGAAATTCCTTCGGCTTCTTGCATCACCAACTGGGGCATAACATTTCGTAGAATTTGAATTACACGAATGATGGAATCGAAAATACGTTATACTCTGTACTCAGACCACACGATTGCTTCCACTTCCGGTGAACGATTCTTCAATAATTACGACCGCCATCATATATGAGCTTCATATTTGAAACTATCTACTCAGGAGCAGAAAATTACAGTTGAAACTTCTGCCTTCAATAGATTTAACTATACTGGAGAGCCAGATTAACAGGCGACACGATATCTCAGTAGTGCAATTTCTCTATTGAATTTATAAATTAATTTTTAATAGAAAAAATAATAATCAATCTAATCAATTTAATTCAATCTAAGAAATAAAAAATTGGGCAAACAATCGTATTCGGTAATTGGAAATTTGAAACGATAAAGGGACTGTGAATACGCTATAACTTTCCTTCGCTAATATAAATGTACCGTTTGAATAACATTTCGAGGACTCAACGACGTTTCAAACTCGGAAGGAATTGAAAGTCAAGAGGTCCTTCTCTTGAAGACCTGCTAAATTTCTGATGACAGAGGACCGTCACACAATGGAACGGGTCGGATGTGAACCGAGTTTGCCGCGCGCACTTCGCAAAAGTCAAAAGTCGATAAATAATAATTTCCGCTCGACTTTTCCCACGACTAATCAAATTAGACTGAGCCCATACAGTACTCACGAAAGATGATGCACTAATGTGGCCTCCAACAATATTTGTTGGAATAAGGTCTACACTTGTAACCATATCTTTTAAACCTACAAGTTGCATCCACGATTCGTATATCAAATCGATTTTTCGATTTTCTTCTGCTCGAACGTTTTCTCACCCAACTCAAGGTCCACATCCGCGAGTGCCCATCAATCTTTTATGTTGCTTTCCCCGGTGAATTGGTGTATGGCCACTCACTTTTTATTCATTGATGTATTGTTGTTATTATTGACTGTGGCCACTACAGAAAAAACAGACAGATAAATAATAATTAGCTTCCGTCCACATTCAGCCCTGATAAGAGTAAACTGCTGTTGAAGACTTTTGTCTTTGGTTGCTCACAGCCTCCCTGTTTCTTTCACCACGAGTAAGTTGATATTTTTTCTTATTTTCATTATACTATTTTCACGGCTACATCCGAAAGTGAGATGCTTTCTGATGGTCTGTCTACTTGTCAATATCGTCATGAAAGTGTTTATAAGAGGTCTGAAGGCAGTGCAACATGTATTGCTTTGGGGATATGATGTCGTCAACTTTAGGTAAAAACCGCGGTATCTTCCGATTATAGGACATCGATATTGATATAGCAATCGGTCGCCATCGCTGATAACCTCGGCCCTGAATACTTGGGGGAGCATGGCGTGCTCCGGGCTCAATTATTGACGTCGACAGTCGAATACCTAAGTATATATGAGAAGGGACGGGATGGCGACGACTGGGCGAGGGGTGTGAGGGGGAAAGCGGGGGTGGAACACGCACACACTTATTGGAAGCAGAAAATATTGGTCGTAAGCAAGGTGGCGTTGAGTTCGCGGACGGATGCACGTCGGCGCCTTCGGACACGCAAGTGGGAACGAGGGAAAAGGGAATCAATCGTTCGCCAAACAAAAGAAACATGTCTCTAGGGTCAACAGCGTGCCGTGACAGTGAACGGCATTGTATGTTGGGTCGGCTCTAAAGCGGAGATAAAGGACATTCTTTATCTACAGGAACGCCCACGAAATTCATATTCTGCCGAATTGTAGAACCAGAACAATTGTACCGATTTAGCCAAGCCATGTACTGAATTATTTTCTCGATATAGCTTATGGTATCATTTTAAATTCTAACCTTCGCCACCAATTGTTTTGTGTTGTCCGTCCTTCAATTTCTGGGAAATTAATTAATCTGACCTGTCGGCCGGAAAAGGTAGACGGGCAGCAACGTCTTCTTGTGATAATGTAAGGTGTCAATATATTTTTTCAGCATTAGATTTATTGGCGAAATAAAGAGTACAAATCAACATGTTCACCTAATATAAATGTTCATGGATCCTCACATTGCTCTTCGCAATATCTAAGGGTCCAACAATTGTCATTGCAATATTAAAATTCACAGAATATTTAATTTGCCTACTTGTTCCAAACAGCAATGAGCATCTAATGCTTTCGTCACCGTTTGTAAATTTGAAGAAACCATAACATTTGACATTTCAAATGATATTCCTAGACTATTTTGACCGACAACGGCAGCAATCCTGTGCAGACAAAAGCACCCCCTGATGCATCCCCGCATAGCAGCAGCGATGCTATGCGGGAAAGACTGCATTTATCTAACAAAATCTTCACTTGGTTGATGGCCTCCGAGTCAACACACACGACTGTGTGCTACGAATTGGTGGGGAAAGCTAAACCAGTAACAAAAAGCACCATAACAACTCAATTTAGCGCGCTCAAATTTAACAATGGATTCGCGCTGCTCCAGCTAATGGTCGCACCAACGCCTCAACAGGGTTTATGGCGCCAGAACACACGCGTACAGGTTATACAACTGTGCAGTGGCCCATTTCTGTTTTATTTATTTATTTTATAAGGAGAGTGAGTGGAACATAATACATCGTCGCTTACAGAGTAGAGCACGACAGACTGGAGCGAGCATGGCAAGATCCATTGCCCCTATCGGCGACAAGTGGAACCAAAACTTTAACTGACCAGGACTCCATCTAGTGATTTAGCAAAACGCGAATAGAACTATTAAGTAACAATCTAATTAAACGGAAATCTCCACACCTAACCAATAACAATCGATAGAGTCGGCAAAGAAACAATTGATGGTGACTCGACATGACGGGTAAGCAACGTTTAATTGAGTTTCCCTCTGCCATCGAAACATTTCCTAATCTACGGAGACATGGGTCGATATAACCTCCGTGCAATTACGCTTAAAGGGGTGGGAAGAAAGGTACCTTTGCAGATATATTCGCATCGGGTAATTCCTCAAAGTGGCCATGCAACAGTAATAAGTATTCGCATTGCTCTACTGTATATACGCGTGTGTATCAGTGTCTGATGTAGGATGGTGGACGCCTATAGGCCAAAGTGAGAATCCACTTAAATGTGCCGTCTATCTTCCAGTGTTTCCACCATTCCCCTGACCAGTACGTGGTCAATTGATTCGGACTAGGTCTTCAGGCCTAGAACAATTCCAATAACATTATTGTCGAATGGGTTGATGCGCAGAGTATTTCTTTTCGCGGAATGCCAATATCAAAGATGCCTTATTTCAATTTTTTATTAGTTTGTTGCGACCACAAAAATACATTTTCAGATCCTCTGGAATATTAATAATGCTGTATGGATTTTTAATAATGCTATAATAATACTGAATGGATCTGTCATATCTAGTTCGTATTTAAGAAGATCCCTAGTTACACGTAACAATAACAACTTAAACTGAACCCACAGCTAAATCGTCCAAATGATCAATATTCACACTCTAATGAAAGGAAAAGAAAAATATTGAGTTTTCTATTTTTGCTTAGTCAGGATCAATAAAGAATTAAGGATACTTGCAAGAACATTAAGAAATAAAATGATGTGCATACAGTAAACATTATAGTATAATGTCCAATTACTGAAACGGCTAAACATAACTCAGTTACAACAGCCTCATAAACCAAACTTTGATAAAGATCAGAAATATCTAGGTTATGGCCAAATCACTGAATCATTCAGCCAACCTAACCTAACCCATGGCTTAGGTTCCCCAAAAAAGATAATAGAGCCAGCAAATGCTCGATTAGGTTACAGCTCGTCCATGATTCCTGGCAAAACCATATGAACAATACAGAGATAAACAAACTCAAGAGATCTCATCTTTCTCTCGTTTTCTCTATCTCTCTCAATAAAGTCATTCGATAGTGTACTCTAAGCTCCATTCACATCGTCATCTCTCATTGTTGACGTCTCTGAGAAACAGTCGACGTACGTCGACATCAAAGGCCCCCGAATATCGACTTTTGCTCGCTACAGATAGGTATTCGAGCAAGGTCAGAGGGCTGGGTGATAATTCCTGTGTTGTACGAGAGAATTTCCACACTCCGAAAATAACTCTGAATATTTTATGAGCCAGCTGCGCGCATGCGCACCGCCACTTTTCGTGTTGTGTGAGCAATGCCACGCCGAGACGAATTGGATCATTAATGTGCATTTGGATGTAAGTAATGCTATGGAAGTTTTAAGCCATGAATAGTGGAACTCAGAAAGGTTTTGTACAAACCTAAGACACTTTTCCAATATTTTCATGATATTTGAAACAGTTCAATCCAGGTTATAGTTGTTGGTTAAAGACAAACGAGTGGTGAACGTGGAGTGATTGTTCGTTATTGACGGAATCTGGGTTCCGCCTCTTAATGAAATTCCGTTTCAGTTGTCAGGACAAAGCGCTTTACGGTGTTGCCCGTGAGATGGCGCTCCATCAAAACAGAGGGCAAATTGTTTCAGGCCCTCGAACGACTACAGTGTTGCGTGACTATAACGCAAGTATGGATCATCCTAAATCCAATAATGGTAAAGGCGAATTTTTTTTTTCTACGCCAATTTCAACAAACGTCAACTGCATAGTTGAAAATTACATGTACTCTGTATAGGGAGTGGCTGTTTCAAAATGCAAAAAAATACATCATGCGTAATATTATCCTTGGCGTCTTTCAGTTAAATAATTGAAGGAGACGAAAGTTAACAAGAAGTAAGTTATTTTTTTTTAATTTTCCAGTTAAGTGCGAAATTGCGATCTTGGCATGTGAAACTATCGTTTAAAAATGTGACGTAAGTCAAATCTTTTGTATAACCGTTGGTATGGAAAATGAAAATGAATCAGCACACGGAACCCTATGAACGCATCTATTGCAATAGTTAACCCTCTTGTTTCTCAATTTGAGAAAAATCCGGAGTTACACCACTAGAAGATTCACCGCTTCGAGTAATGAAGCTTTCTAAAATCTAGTCTTATACTTATTAGCGTCTTAAAGCTCTTTATTTTTCAATGATAAATTTTATTCCGCGTATAAATGCGCAATACTAGACATGTTACTGCAAAATTATGATTTTTTATATGTTGAATGTTGACTGGAAATTGGTTCTGGTTCATTGCGAATGCCACGCACGAACACAATTCGCTATGAAAGGAACTAAACCGTATTTGGCAACCACTAAAGGGGTTCCCTGTTTGAACAGTGATAATGGTGCGATGATTCTTTGCATACGAGTACGGAGTTAAAGACGTAGGCGTATTCTAAGTATGTATGCTCGTATCTTAATAATATTTGCGTTCCGGTGACTTGTGACATGAGACCGGTCGATAGCTGGAGGTCAGCTCACTTTCAAAGATCAATTCACAGGCTTCAAATACCAGAGTTGAAGTTAAAGTGAAACCTTCAAACGGTCGTGAATGTCAATGTATTTTTAGAACTACCACTGCTATAATTTCCTATCCCATTTTCGATTTCCATTGAACAAGGTGGAGTTACACCAATTTTCTTTTTGCCAATTTTCCTTTGCACTATCGGGTCGTGTTTTAGAGGACACACTTGAACCCCAACGAGTGGATTTGGAGGATTGGTAACCCACTCGGAACAAATGAATCAGATATATTTGCCATTATCCGAAAATCTCTTTTCTCAATTTGAGTTGGGCGAATTAAAATAATTAAAATCGTTCGAGCAAATAAGGAGGGGGAAAAAAGAGAAACGCTTCATTGGCATTACGCCCCCTTTCCCTACATCCCTCCATCTCCTCGCCCGAAGAGCATGACAATTTCCAAATGAAAAACTAGCTTTTAAGCTTAATCGATCGATCTATTTTATAGTCTCCGACGATAAAACCAATAGAGAGAGCATCTGTGTGAGTCATTCAAACTGCGTGCCGAGTAACGCTTATACAAAAGCAAATACCGAGTCAATAACAAACGTCACACGCGACCATCACTTGGCACCAAGAGGAGGACACGTCGATATTTTTCTACACATAAACGACTGAACCGAACGATTCGACCGTTGTTGTCAGTGTCACCCTTAGAATTTTTCCACCTCACATGCAAATAAAACCCTATAATAGATGTATCGCGGAGCCGACTCATGCTCTCGATCTCTCCAAAAGCGTAAACGACGTTGACGCGCTATTCCGTCCATTTGACGCGGCTGTTGACGCGCTTTTGTCAAGTGCGCATGGAAACAGGTATAACGGATAAAAAGCTAGGCGACACGCTGGGAAACAATTACTGAGTGGAAAAAGAAAATTGCGTGTGATCGAGATCGCAGGAAACGTGTGTGTGAGTGTGTGTGTGGGGGGGCAATAATAAAACTCATGAGCGTGCTGCTCGTTTTCACCAGTTAACGTATTCATAATCACGTCATAAAATATCGACGCATCCCGACGACTGTCACTAAGCGACACCGACATTAAATTATACCAACTGGGGGATCTAAATGGATCGGAATTCGTACACAAGAGGTAGGCCCTTCTAAATCTTGCCGTGAATGTTCAATAGGGACACGCACACAGGTGTCCGTACATGTGTACGCTTGTTGTCGAAGCATGTACCGTGTAGTGCGGCGTATTGCCCGAATTCAGATCGTCCGATTGCATCCTAGTATATCATTCAATCTTGAACGTTACATTTGGTGGTGTCCTCTGGTTACGTTCCAGAGAATAAGTTGCCAACTCACAACTTAATGAGCTGCAGTTAATGATCGGATATTAATCGATAACATTTTCGATTGTTGTCTTGGACTGTCGTTGATTATGTGCTGAAATGAGCGAATTATTGGGATTTGGCGGACAATGCGTCAGTTAAGACCTGCCAAATGACGAATTGAGTGTTAGATAAATTCAATTTAACCGATAAAATTTCACAAAATACTAATATCCAGATTAAATATACGTCGGCGTATACGGCGTTCTTCACAATATTCAATCTACGTGACTAGTTTTTTTAAGAAGCAACATAGTTTGTCGTTATTGGTTTAACCAGATCACAATTGTCAGTTTAGCGCCTGCAGTTTTTCCAAATTAAATTAAAAATTATATCCGGGCGAATGCATTGACGAAAAATGGGATGGAATTGCGCTGGAAAAATTACAACACGTCATAACAATTATTTATGATACTATTGTTAGACTAATATTGATCGGCGGCCAAGCAAACATCGAAACTCGAAATTAAAATTGTCACTAACATGGCGTTGCCATAGCGACAACGTCTTCGGAATGACGGAATTCCAATTAGTGAGTCCTTCAATAAAACAACATTTGTATTTCCAACGTTCAAGTCACACACATTTGTTCGTGTTGCGGAGCTATAATTCTAGACAGCTTATGGTTATCTTATGAGGCGATGAATCTTACAGTGGTGTAAGTCGAATTTGTTCTCCAATTGAGATATAAGAGGTTCTACTATACGTGTACCGGTCCAATTCTTTTAGCCCTCTGTTGTCGCTGTAGCAAAGCTTTGGCTTACGTCACATTATCAAATAATCAAACATGCCAAGATTGGACTTACACCAAGTGCCCAAGCGATATAAATGTTGTTAATAACGACCAGTTTTGCCTACACGTATTCTAAAATTACACAATTAAGCATGTGTGTTATACAGCAAACGTCACGACTCAATTACTTCAATATGATGCCGACATTTGAAGGATTTTCAATTTCTTTATAAAATCGAGAAAGCTGGTTTTGAAAATACCTGTAGAACCATAGTAGCAAAAATAAAACAACTGGAAGCGGTACTAGGAGATGTCTAGTAGATCTTTTAAAAATCTGGACTACATGCGAACGCATTGTACCGCCAAAAGACTACTCGTGTGTACACGTACAAAAACACTAGACTTTTTTGTCAAAATTGCATTGGATGGTAATCTTATAGTGAAAAAAGACTATACTATATCCTTTTTTATCACAAAAGAAAAGAAAGACTGTCGCTTTAGGCTTTATCCTTGAGTGCAGAAATTCAAAGAGAGCGGGAATGACGTCCCGTTCGTTTATCTTCCGGAGGCCCTACACCCAGATATCATCTTAATCTTACACACGTTAATATTAGTGTACATGTGATAACATTTCATCCGTGGTCTCGATAGCATGTGAATGCCCCATGGGTATATCGAAATTCCTCGAGTCCTCAGTCCCCTCAGCTCCATGCTGGGGGGGGGGATAAATGTTAGAGCCAGAATGTGAAATGTGGTCGCATCAAACAGATCAACTTGTCTACTGGGCAAAACAAAACGACAGTTAACTGTCCAGATAGGTTAGTCGTAAGAAGCGCTATTCGTCATGTGCGTTTTCTGTAAGAAGAAGTAGACCACTCAAAATTCTTATTTTAAAATCTTCAAACAATACGAAAATACAAAACCGCTAAAGAAGTGAAATCACACGCCAAAATAAACAAACAAATAAACTACGAGTACTACTAAACAACAATAATGACTAAAAATGGAATTTCAAATACGGTACAATTTTGCATCTGTACAATTGACTAAGAATGTTATTTTGGCATAGTTTATATATCAGAGATTGTAGGTAAAAATGACATACATCAATATCAAAAATTCAGCTGCAGAATCTTATGGGCAACGTTTCATCGTATGTATTGACCTCAGGAATGTCTCGGGCGAGAGAAATTCCTAAACGCGCCTTCCTTCGGAATGGAAGGTTGTCTGTATGATTATGATATCAGGCACGAAATGTGCGCCGTCTAGTGGTAAAGAGCAGAGATTGTACGTTTACCGCAGAAAATGTGTATCCCGGACTGTTTACCAAAAATTACGATCAGCTCACAAATAATGAGCAGCCTGATCGGCTTAAGCTCTGCTCTACCCGCATACCTCTAGTACAGAGACTACAGTGATGGGAAATAAAAAAATTTAAAAAATGAGTTGACTCGGTGGCAAGTTGTCCATCCAATTCCAATTTTTTTAACGGCATCTTTACCAAATCCTTTCATGTGAATGGCATCGACAAACCCGAGCACGTAATTTCTAAAGAGAAGGAAAGGAGAAAAAGCACTCTTCAAATTGTACATCGATTTCGCGGTTCCTTCGTGAAAAGGTCAACACGGGCAAATAATAATTCAATCGCAATAGTGTTTCTGCGAACTGGTTATAATGGTTCGATCTCTTTGGGGAAGTTTTACATCAAAGAAAAATCGACCAAAAGAGGAAATAAATTGACATTTCTCAATACGAAATTATGCAATTATTTTTATCTGACCAAAAACTAGACGAGGCAAGGTTGAAAATCGTGTTTCTGTTTTCTGATATCCGTATTTCTAAAAAAAACTGTTTTCAGGTTTCTTCAAAATATCAATTTCTAAGAAATTGTATTTATCTAATCCAATGCACAAATACGTATTCTAGGAAATCCCAATTTAGCTTTTAACCCACTGATGGGGAAGTTCTTACATTAGCTGATGAAAGCTTTTAGTAAGTCAACATCTTGCACTTTTCCTGGATACAGAAACACAGACACGACTCGGTTTCTGCGTTTTTGTGGACTTCACTTGGCTACGTCCTAATCCCATGATATTTCTGGAGTTGTACATTTTCCAAGAAACCATGTCTGACTAATGGGATGCACTTACAAATTAATGTAGCGCGTAATTACCCCGAATTTATTTGCGCTCGTTAGTTAGTTTTTTCTTTAATGGAACAGGTCAGGTTCTGGTTCAACCAACTTGCATCCGAAAAACAAAGTAATTAAGGTATCCCTCTTTCTGTGATTTTTCGGTTCCCGGTCGCTTCTTACTAATGTAATTAATGTTAACTTATATAATACGAGGTAGATATACACTTTTCATGTCGGCTTTTCGTAAAATAAAATGCGGCACAATCTGTTTGATTTACTTTTACCCAAAATATTGATATAGAATACAAGCAATTTGTTTTGTTAGACATGAAATCTCATTTGATCGTTGTACTAACTCACATTATTATAGGGAGTCGACATTAATCCTATATACTTCCAAAATGTTTTATAAATAAAATATAAATACGTAATTATAAATGTTGCACTCACTACAACTATAATATACTGTATTTTGTAATCTTTCAAATATGAAAATCTCATTCTATGAGATTACTTTTGAACAAGAGTAATTTTAGTAGAAAATAAAATAAAATCCGAAAATGATCCCGACCCAGGAATCTCATATTATGTTTATGGTTTCTTGTATTTGTAGCGGAAACCTCGGAAGAGAATATCGGCGTTTGTGGATGGATTCTGACAGTCATCTCATGGATCCTGGTCTGCATGACCTTTCCATTCTCCCTGTGCTACTGCATGAAGGTCCGTGCAAATATTCTTCTCTTTCGAATGATCGATTCTAATTTAAACGCAAGTGGACGGGAAATTTTATCTTTTTAATCGGTCCATTCAACCGGCTAATGCCGTACGCGCAATTTGATCACGGGAGATGATTGGTTGACGCAAAATAGCGGGAAATCATGACTCATCACACCGTAAATTTGATGAACTACGGAAATGGTCCTAGCCCATTTGTCATTTGCGGTGTTCTAGTTTTCGAACGATAGGAAGTTCTAAATTTCCAATGAACGCTTGTAAAGCTATCAATTTCTAATTATTGGTAAAAATGTTTCTTAATCGATTGTTGAAAATAAAAATGTTATCAGTGAAATTCGAAATAAGTCTTTCGACGTAAATGTTAGATTTTTCTTGGAACATTTTTCTTTGTTTAGTGGCTGTCCAAAAACGAATAAGTTCGCTTGAGAATTAAGAAAGTTGCAAAATATTTATTTTATTTCGAATTTTCATTGTTTGATATTACAAATTACAAATAATGTTCGCAAACATGCAAACATTATTGTTATTGCCGCATTGTCGGTTAAATATAATGTGCCCCAATCCCCCCCACAACTAACTAGATGGTTCCCAAAGACGACGTCGTGTCGCAATACGCGTGTGTGTGTGTGTTCGCTCAATAAAACACGCCTGGCTAATAATTAATTTTGTCGTTGTCTTGCCTGGGGAGAGGTGAGCAATGTCACATTCGTCGTCTCTCCTAATTGTCGCTGTTGTTTCTAATTTGTTCATCGTACACAGGTGGTGCAGGAGTACGAGAGGGCCGTCATTTTTCGACTGGGACGTCTTCTGACGGGAGGAGCCAAAGGACCCGGTATTTCTAGTTTATCAAGCGCCATGACCATAATTAACTAATTGCTTGGATGCTGAAAGGACGGCAAAAAATCGGAAAACCGTGATCATCATAATTTGGTTTTCGAAATTTTATTTTCATTTGCTATGTTTTTATGAAAAATTATAGTTTTAATCTGAAACAACTGAAAATGGAATTGAGACATTCTGAACAGGCACAAACAATACCCGAATTTTAATTAATTTCTAAAATCGATTTCTCATAAAAGAAAACTTAAATGAATGATTTAGTTTTGCCATTGCCGTTATTTCTCCATCCTTGCTATCGGCCTTCCGTATCAGGGACTGCCGCACTCCCATCGTATTCAGAGCCAATTATTCGTATAAAATCCAATTAGCTTTGGTTGCTATAAGGTTGAAAATTTCCTTATTCGCCCTTCAATGAGGAAAGCGTTGTTACAGAACAATGATCTGTGTCCAGAACGATGGGTTTAGGAAAGTCACATGACTAAGTCAATGTCATTAAAAACACTGAAACTTTTCTTATTCGGGAGTTAAACTTGCACAAGATAGCGCTGTTAGTGCTGTCGAAAAATACATGTACTCTTGTAATTCTCCAATTTGTATTTTCGAATTAAGGAGAGTTTGACAAAGTCTTAGTGACTTCTTCTACCGTATCAGAAAAATTGTTCTTCCCTGATTTGTAAAATGGCTCTGGTGTGTTCTGATATGTGAATCACTGACCCGTTCCCGCCCGCCTACCACCCACAGGAATGTTCTTGGTTCTGCCGTTCGTTGAGACTTACACGAAAGTGGACCTACGGACCCTTACCTTTGATGTACCTCCCCAAGAGGTAAACACCGATATTCCAACCGATAACCAACAGCAAATCGCAACACTTCCAAATTTTCGTATTCCATCTTTCAAGTGTGATTTCTCTAAGCATACCAATTTTGTCTAACTCACGCTTCTACAATGCTAGCTTGTGGCTTCAAAGTATTCGTTTAATATCTCTGTGTTCATTGTTGTGGTGCTAAACCAGAAAACATCAATGTTTTTCTCAAATTAAAATGGTGGAATGTCTTGAAATGAAACACAAAAGGAACGGTTAGAATCTGTCTCGGGTTTCCAACTCGATGCCATCAGTCAATTTGTTATCAAGATTGGTCAATTACAAATCATTCATCAACGTCTTGCTTTTATTTGGATAGTACGAGTGTAGACTGAGCATGAAAATCAAGCATACACTTTTAATTAAAATAGTCTACAGTAATTGATTCTTAAAATGAACATTAAAAAACATCTATAAACTCGAATCATTAATTAACATCAACTCGAATTGGATTACTTAGCTGGTCAGGTGGCTCCCCTTTCTAATTAACTATGACTCAGCTATAAACCATTATTCATCAAACACCTGCACAATTGAACACGAAGCACTTTCAATCCTGCCTAGACGTCATGCTAACCAAAAAATGCAACGAAAACATTAAAAAGAAATTTGCTCTGTCTGTGAATAGCTGCACCCAGACGATCAATTATAGTACTAATTATCATTATGTAAATATAGAAGCGAAATGGAAAGCTAATTTCCAATTAAAGAGCTGCTCTTTCGTGACTTCTCCGTGACAGATGACAGACAATGTGAACGTTTTCGTGGAACCGACTTCTGAAATTGTCATCTAATGAGGGAACGAGTTTTGTTCAGCAAATTAAATCGGGGACCTTTTGTGGAACGGATGAAGGCCAATTAGGTAGATCTGCGCACGAAAAAATAATCAGAGCAAAGAGAACTTCACATATTCCACCCGACAGTAAATGCCCTACTCGAGATTAGAATTGATTTGTGAAGTAGTCGTATTTCACAATTTGTATCGCAGAATTAAAGTGAACTATTGTCCTCTTGGGCAGATTAACATTAGAATTCATTTTTATCCGTTGCATCAACCTTCCAATATTGAACGAAACAGACTTGGATATACAAGTAGTTTTAATGTGCTACGAAAATTCGCCATATACATTACGACATTAGCGAATTTCATTGTACACTATGCGATTCAATGCCTCTGTATACACACTATTTAGGAGTGAGCTCACGTAAAGTATTATAAATAAAGCATTTTCTGGTAGGCCTTTACTATTGATTTATCTCTCTCTTCATCCTCCTCCTCCTCATGCCCACATTTAAATTTGTACGGCGCCTTGCGCATATTTGTTCACCTCATTATTTTCCTCCACTATTAAATCGGACAAATGCTATGCGTGAATCGTGTTATGCAAAAAGAGACTACAGTACCTTCTTCGATATCCGTCCTCTTTACAATCGCGAAACCGAGAATGAAAATAGGAACTCCGTTTCAATTGAAATTGGCAGTTACGAGAATCCAGCGAGCTTTAAAATAAAAAGCTTCGCCTGCTTAATTTTCAATACCATTTTTAACACCTCTCAAAAATGCACAACTGTTAAAATCAAGCTCTGAATTTTGATTACCATTTTTCGCCAATTGTTCTTCGCCCACCCAAGCAAGGTGGTCCGATGTCTTCCGAATTTTTCCAGGCTTAATGAACCATCATTTTCGATGGCCTGTTCTGCTATTGATGATGTGGTTCTAGTCGCACTTGCAGAACGTAACTCAATTTTGTTATCCATGCAATGCGAGCTGAACACATCAATATAGGCGCTTCACTCCCGCGGGGCATCTTTTCATAGCAACAATGCTTCGCTGGATGTGATCGCTTTAGAACAGTGATGGCATCAACTTTTCTGTCTGGCGCACATCTAAATTTAAAACAAGTTTCCATTTGTAAAAAGAAAAAATCAAACGGATCAATAATAATCAAACGAGTGTTCCCAGCGTTCCTAGCGGAGAATCGGATCAAACAGCAGCAGCGAGAATGGCAAGATTCGTCACCTGACAAATGAGAGCCTGTGCGCCACCTAGTGATAAAGCGCACTTTTAATGTGAAATCAGGTTTTTTGACAAGATTCTTTCGTGGAAACTTCGGTAGCATTTCATACGTCGGAATAAATATAGTGACGAATGGTTGAGCAAATTTCTTATTGTAATGACTTACTGTGCGTTCTTATAAATGCAGATGATTTATTTGCGTTCCACTATTTGCTCGCCACTGGTTCTGAGAACGGCGGAGACATTGCGACTCCCACTCAGAAAGAGCAGTATGAAACTCGTCCCCAAACTCGTATCGATTTGTGAAAGTGTAAATACACGCGGGACCAAAGCATGGATATTAAATTAGATTCTGCTAACAATTGAAATTTTACGGTTGTCTATCCGAAGAACCACTATAGAATATAATGTGCCCGACGTATTTGTGTCCCTTAACAGTAGTTCATATAGAGACCAGATTTTACTGACAACCTCTTGGTGGAGGGGTCAGGGGATTGATCGAGGAAGGGGAGGGGAGAGAGATTTTACATCGGATCATGATAATGTGGCGCTTACACATCCGAATTAAATAAGGTTAGATGACAAACTGTCAGATTCAGATTTCAATACAGTCCTTCAAAAAGCAAAATTTACATAATCAACATTAAGCGAAAAATCATATATGTAAATTAAGGTGGCTCCAATTACAGTTGTTGTCCATGTGAAAATCACCTGCCTATAGAGGTGTATTAGGGATATCGTACCCGTAACTGGAGACTATCACTTGTGTTTCGGGAGACCGTTCAGAACGTTAATTCTACTCACCTCTGAGCAAACACACAACACGACTGCATCAACACGAGCAAAACTTAAGTCCCCACAAGTGTCCACTTCACACGAGCATGGCACTTCACCACACTAGGTGGCGCTAGCGTCGAAAATAAATAAGTGACGCGCAACTTATGTCAACCGACAACACCTGATCAACCAAAGGCCATTTCCGTTCCCCTGACTCATTCCTCCCCTCGCGAAATCCTGTTGGGCTACTGACACCCCTAATCCAATATACACTGTAAATTTGATTCTGCCTCAATTTATTTTAATAGCCAGTGCGACTGAAGACTTAATTCCAGTTGGGGAAAAATATTATTCAAAATGAAGCCAGGAAGCAAATACAAATTAATTCATGACAACAAATTAACTTCAGAGATTCAATCCAACTTTAAATACTTGTTAATGTCATATAAAAATCATAAAAAATTAATTGACTCGAGACATCAATGTTTGCGACTTTTTAAAAAGTGATTAGATTCACATACAGTTTGTAATTTAGAATTTTCTCTTAAATCTGGCACACCGCAGTTTTTGTATAAGGTTGTCTTTTTTCAACTCATATTGTAATTTCAAAACCGGGCAAAAATATTTTTATCTTAAGAGCTAGTGGTTAAATTTAGGCACGATTAAAAGTATAGTGTATGAATAAAATCCTTCATGTAGAATTGTAGAGTGGGCGCAGTCGTATCTGAAATCCTGCCTATGTGTAACTCAATTGCAGGAACGATCTTTATCCTCCCCTTCGTCGATCAATACGTGAAGGTTGACCTGCGCTCACGGAGCTATGACGTTCCACCTCAAGAGGTAGATACATTTAAACTATACTAACAAAAAGCCCTAAATAAATTAGTGACAAATAAAACTTAAAACCAATTTTTTAAAATTTGGAACAGTTAGAAGTAGAAGTGTGATTGTGTTCCTTCTCTGTACACATTTGGCTTGATCGTTATGGAGTTGGGAACTGTTCCGTTGGCCTCACATTTTCACGACCACCCTGTGTATAAAAGTGTCGGTGCACACACGAGCATCAGAAGCACGAAATGCACATTTCAATCAATGGCAGATAAATACACTTTGTTTCGGTTTTCCATGAGACAGGACAACATGCAATTCTGTTTTATGAACAATACGCCAGTCTACTCGTACATTCGACTTTACATCTCACATGTGTTGCAATATCGTGATTAAGAGATGAGAATTCCTTACAGCCATTAGTTAATAATCATTGGTCATTCACGTGGTATCGAAAAGGTGATCAATAGTAAAATTGGTTAGACTGTGTTATTTAAATATTTATATTTTTGCGAGCGCATGCAAATAAAAGGTATGCATAAAGTATGTGTTTCACTATTCATAAATTCACAAAAGTCAAGAGTCATGAATTTACCGAAGAGATCGTTCTTTCTCATAAATTTTCTGCAGCATTGTAATTTGTAACAGTACGTCATACATGGATGATTAGAAGATGTATATATATATCGCATATTCTTTTTAGTGTACGAATATTCTGTATATGATTGTGAGCTTATGTGTTTCAAAATCGCTTTGGATATTATAAGACATAGTAAAAATGTCAGCCAGCGACGAGCGAAAATAAATTGTTATGCAGAAATTCAAATTGTTTGATACTGTATTAAAAATATTTTTTCACGTATAAGTACCTTGTTAGACGAAATATGCTAATTTGGCCAGTTTTCGGTTGACTTAGACGATAAAACGATCTCATCATGAGTTTTTGAAATTGATAAGACGAAATTTTTTAACACGAATACCTGTAAAATTAAAATGCTTCTCAAAGATCAATACTGTACTTTGACATAATGATGGCAGTTGTCAAGTGAACCTATCTTTAATATCTCTATCCAACCCAATTGTCCGCACTCACGTTCCACCACACCTAGGTGCTCACCAAAGATTCCGTAACTGTGTCTGTGGACGCTGTAGTTTACTACCGAATTTCCAACGCGACCATATCGGTGGCCAACGTGGAGAACGCACATCACAGCACTCGACTGTTGGCGCAGACTACACTCAGGTATGTGAAAAAACGAATTATGGACTACTAAACCTTTCCAACAATTGTGCTGAATTCGGTGATATATTAGGCCAATGATTCAATATCTTGTATAAATTGATGATCGTTTTATGTTTAGTCAGAGTAGCGAGCGATTGATCGAGTGTGTTTTTATTTATTTTAAAAAAGGAATATGCTCGGAACGAAGAATCTTCATGAAATTTTGGCAGACCGTGAAAACGTCAGCGCTAATATGCAGGTAAGTTTTATTTACTGTATCAGACAATTTTAAAATTAGATTTATTTTTCTAATCTTCCGAATTTTTTATAATTTTTTAAAAACCTGTCTTTATTCTTCAGAATTATCTGGACCAGGCTACCTGCTCGTGGGGAATTAAAGTAGAACGCGTCGAAGTGTAAAAATAATGTTCTTATCTAATGATTTGGGGGGGGGGGATACGACCGAATATATTTTAGCTATTGTTTGATTAATCTGCAAAAATTCTCATCAATATTCCAGGAAAGACGTGCGATTGCCAGTGCAACTGCAGAGAGCAATGGCCGCCGAAGCGGAAGCTGCACGGGAGGCCCGCGCTAAAGTAAGCAACCAATCACACAATGATATTCACAAAATGTATGAAAATGGGTTCTTTACCCAATGTGCAATGGTCTCAACTGAAAACAAAAAGTAAAATAGCGATAAGAAATTCTTAAAAAAGTATAACAAAGAAATTGATAAATAGCAATGGAAGTAAACAGAGAGAAATAACAAAAGAAAGAAGAAGAAAAGAAAAAGTGATCGAATTTAGAGATACATTTATAAAGGAAAAACTGAATATGTTGATACAATGCTCATAGTGATAGATATAAACTTAGTAAAAAATATGAAGTATAGTGCAATAACCATTTAGTTACGCGATGATGCTACCAATTTAAGTGTATTGGTTAACTCAAAAGAGGATAACGAAATTCTAACCACACAAATCGATGGTCACGACAGCAAGCATAGGAATTAGAGGTGTTCCTGAAACATTCTGTTGAAAGGACCTATATGATTATCGCATATGCGAACTACACGCACCAAATTACATAGTCGTTGACCGTGTTGTTAAACCGGGACTTGTGGGTACGCTATGGATCGAGCGGACGGGAAAATTCCGCTACTAAATATACTGTGTACAGTGGCCTACACCAATGGTGGTTGTGCATATATGTCTAGTGTGTTTGTGCGACGCATTTTAAAGTGACAATTAAGAGAGGCAGAAGGTCGATGGGCATGTGGAGACGTCTAATTAAATCCAACGGGATGCACGCGTTGGCGACATGCAACCTACGCACCCAAGGGGAGTAGATGCAGATCCGGGCTCTGCAAAGCAGAACAGGTTCGCGCCCGGGGCAACGAATTTTGCAAGCTGTGATTGGATATTTCGGCATGATTGAACATTTTCAAGTGTTGAACTGGTGCGTCAACACCGCAATTAGTAAAAGCTACCTAGGCATGTATATCATACAGGAACTTTACTTTCATTCCGAAGGAAGGTGTGTTTAGGAATTTCTCTCGCCCGAAAAATTTCCAAAGGTTTCGGTCGGGAGTCGAACCCGCGTCTTGAGATGGCGAACACGCTCACCACGATTCTATAAGCCACTAAAAACTGTGACTGAATTTTGAATTAAAAAAAAACACTTTTCAAACACCACTACTCCAATTTGCTGGTTCTGAAACCTTTTAAATTATCCTGGGAAAGATAGCGTAAATTGACGTTTCTGTCGCTTAGAATAATCATCATCACATTTGTACCACATGGTCACACATCGCCACCAACAATTACAACATTGTTCATTATTTGTATTTGTTTTGTAAACGTTTGTGCTAGTTTTTTGTTCACTATTTGTATTTGTTTTTCAACGGAAGGGGGATACACTTTGGCGCCCTGGGCACTTTCTCTTCTTGGCGTCTCCAAAATAGCCACTAGGCGTTTATATTTAGCATGTGTACACACACACACACTGTCCAATCGATAAGGACGAACGACATTTTTAGTCTCCACGGACCGTAACGCGCTGACGGCAGGTGCGGCTCCAATTGCGCATGCGCGTTTAATCTAATTGGGACTCGTTGCACAAGCGAATTCAACAGAGGGTTATGAGCACCAAGGGGGTAGAGGTAATGAGTTGTCGTTAACAGAGACACGAGGACAACAACCTGTGTACTTAACGGTGAATGCGCTGCGTCAAATAAACAAACAAAAAAAACATTGACTAAGTAGGGGTCCAAATCTCTTCTCGTTATGAACGAACATCTATGGTGTGGTGCAAAACATAATTAAGCGCCCTGTAAATCTCGTATGTACTCTGTACCGGACGTCACTTACAGTTTGGCTGAAATAGAACAATTTCCGGCGACTAATGTAGCAGTGGCCTGAATCCAACAAAATTGGCAAATGCCGGACCGGACCGTGACCGGAACTCATTTCTTAGCCGAGTTACCAGAATGTGTCCAACCACTTACTGCGGTAGTGCAATGGCTGATTCCTATGGAATAGCAGCGACTTCCGTATAATAATTAAGACCCTCGCATTAGCTGTTCCATATGTAGCGGAAATTATTTGATGCTTCCTTTCTCTGTTAGCAAAATTGCTGCAGTCAAAAAACTACTGTAGACCGAGGAAAGGAAGATTTAACCATTAATTATTTAACCAGGTCGTTCTGAGATTGGTTGCTAAATCGCTCTCTGCATTTTGGCGTCCAAAGTAATTACGCCTATGATAAATGTGTACATTTTATTATCATCTTGTTCAGGTGATAGCAGCCGAGGGAGAGCACAAGGCGTCCCGAGCCCTGAAGGAGGCGGCCGAAGTGATGAACGAGTGTCCGGCCGCATTGCAGCTGCGTTATCTGCAGACGCTCAACACCATCTCTGCGGAGAAGAACTCGACCATCATTTTCCCCTTGCCCATCGATTTCCTGCAGCAGTTCATGAACCACAAATAAGCGGAAGCGAAAATTTGATATACACTGGTATACTGTGGAAGTTGTATTTTATTTGGATGGTCGATGCCACGGATTGCCGATTGCGATCCAGCGAACGCGTCTCAAGATGTTGATCTTTCGGGCAACGCCTTTCAACCGGGCAACGCCGAAAACAAATATTTGAACGAAAAATTTGTTGATAAACATGATGACGCACACAGATGACATAAAAATGTCAATTGTTCAACTAACATTTTTATATTCGAACTTAACCGGAAATTGGATTACAAAAAGTTTATGAATGACACGTCCATATAACTGCATGCAGCATTTCTGACGTAATTCGACTGTTGACAATATTTGATTTAGAAATTGTTATATCGGTCATTTTCGGATTTGTTAGGTCCAGCGGGTCTGCAGCTTAAATGCAATTGGGGAAGTGATCGCGAATTATTCGAGACATTTCTGAGGCATCGGCCCCTTTTCTTGACCAATTTCGATTGGGTTGCATTATGAAAATCTTTTATATCCCCGTTGTTTAAGTATAATACAATAATTATTTCAGTGTTTCTTGATTTGAAAGCTGCGACATTTGCATTGCCATTGATATACAGAAAGTGACAAAAAAACTCTCAAAAAATAATATAAATGAATAGGTGCTATCTCCATATTAATCATTCAGAAGCATGATTTCAACATAATTTATCTATGAATAGTTTCAGTAGCCAGCATACCCGTTCCTATAATCCGAGCGTACAAAAACGGCGGATATTTCTACAGGGTTGTGCCACAACCACTGGATCACTGGGCGAAATAATATTTTCCTAATGAGGTTTCTCGTAATAATACAATACGATTCTAAAAGCTCATACAGGTACTTTTATATGAAGGAGTTTTACAACATTTGCTAGCTGGAATCAGTTTCACGCAACCTGCTTAAGTATTGATCAAAAGACATTTCCAAACGAATACATATTTATGAGCTCATAATACATGTTAGAACAGGTTATTAAAATTCATCCTCGACATTGAGATAAATACTCGTAAATTCGAACATAGTATTACGGGCACACAGACACGACAAATCAACACTTTTGATAAAACCCCAATTTATATAGTGTGACTACTTAAGTATAAGCAAACTTTTTCAAAATAATAAACTAATTTCACATCGAGCCAATCAAGAATGATAATCACCGACTACTGCGATGAATAATACAATTTAATACTGTATAATAACCGTCTATAGAAAAATATTAATGATACTTTTGATTACGGTGGACATTTTTAAAAGCCGCTATTTTTCAAGCTCGACTTTTGTACGTAACAGCATTGAGTGAACCGATAAGCCAAGTTTTGATCAAGTATTTAGTATTTTTACAATCAAAACTCAATCGCACATCCCCACACAACTCACACCGAAAACTTTTTATCACAGCACAATTAGCTAGATAAATGCACTTTTTAAATCGCAGTTAACCCAATCCCAGGAATAGCCTCGCGACACCCCGTATTTGATCTTACACTTTCGCCATAATAGAAAAATATGTTAATAGAAGCAATTTGTGTTCGTAAAGGTATCTTTTTATATGTGGATTAACTATATCGTGTTATTTGCCACCCTTTTCACCGCGGGAAAAATATCCCACTATACATTTTAATCCCCGAATAGTAGCCACTATAGCATACATGGATTCGAGTTAAACGTTTAGGAGTAGTTACCTTCAATTTTCCTCCGTATTCATCATTTTTGGCTACAATTGAATTACAGAACAGAGACCGCTTGGGTGATTCAAAAAGACGAGTGGTATAAGAGCAGATTTATAATTTAAAGAAACAAACATTGAGCGCTAATTTATCGGGCACATTTTGAAGATGAAATAGAAACATAAGAAGGATTCGACTAAAAAAGATGTAACTTTTAGAGATCAACAAAAGAAGGGGTGATGAAATGTTGACAATTCAGGAATCAGTACAAAAGACCGGTCAAATGAGCAATCTCGATTGTTGCTTTCACATTTTCATGTTTTAAACATTCCTGCTGCATGTTGGCACGTCTATTTTCAGGAGCACCACATACTTGTATTTTTATGACAATTGTAACCTGAGCACCCACTGCCCGTCTTATGAAATTAGCCTGTACATTGTGATTCAATAAAATAAAGTTAACTTCACAATATTATGACGTCAACTTTAAATTATAACAGTGGCCTAGATTTGTAAATGAGAGCAAGACTTCGGACAAAACTTATTCATGGCTAAACCCAAAAGCTCCCCCTGATAGCAAGCAGTCCCGTCATACAACAGCTGGATCGAATGAGTGTCTCGATCAGCCACTAGATGGCGGTACCATGCTGACGCCAAGCCAATCCTGGAGGTACATTTTCATCTTTCAAATCTGATTCGCATTCCCAGGTTACGTCATCTGCGCATGCGCACAATCCGCAATTCCACTCATTCTGTTTTGTGCGCATGCGCAGATGACGTAATCGGGGAATGAGAATTAGATTTGAAAGACCAAAATGTAGATCCAGGATGTCACGCACAATCAAAAGTTCAAAACCGTGGCCAACCAAACCTGTGAGTGCAATATTAGTTTTTATAAAATTCTTCTTAATAAAAAATATTACGTGGCATTATTTATTTCTCAGAAGCAAATCTGTTGTGCGCAGACCCTATATGACATGTGTGGGATTGGTTAAAGAGTTTCAAATAATTGCTAGTCTCGTTTACCACTAATGTTTGGGAATGATGGAAAATTATAGGTGTCGAGACGAACATCTGTTATTTTAAAGTCAGGTGAATAACCGAGGCAGTTCTGCAATTTTGTTGTGAAAAAATGTCAACCAGCTGCTAGCAACGCAATGCATTTTTTTTAAATACATGCAGCTTAAATTAAACGATGTGACGGCACGGTGTCTTTGATTCGTGTCATTTACCAGAATTTGCCAAGAATGTGTGCGGAGTTTAAAAAGTAGACAATCGTTCCTCGCATGTGCTCGTTCGGCACAAACAAAATAACATTTCCATGGTGCCAAATATGAAACTCAGCCGTGTGTACACTTTTTGTTTCGACCAAATCTCTTGTTGCTGTAATAAAAAGCGCCTTTTTTCTTTTTCGCGCTTGTGGAAATGCTATCGCACACGTCACTCTAGTAGTTTGACCTGTCGGTTCACCCTCGTATTTGCTCGCGATTGTCCTTCGCAGACGACAGACAGCTGGAGCAGCGCAAAAACTACATCAAAACTTTAGACACGATCACTTCCACCACCACCCCAGCTGAGCCCCATTTTGTTCTCACTCTTCGCCAGTCTGTTTTTGCGGAGCTCGCGTTGCCACGCTATGTAATTTAGCTAAACGGTAAGCCTATTCAGATGATCATATATTCTCACTTCTGCCACACACACACACTCACGCGGGTGTCATTTCATTAGCGAAAATATAAGGTTACCATTTACCACCCAGAAAAACGGTAACGCTTCTTTCACTTTGATGGTCGTGCTAGAGGGCTACGAGCCAAGAGGTTGGGTCGGTCAATGGGCATTCATTCACTTAACCGGTCGATCCACATTATGGTCTTTCAAATGTGATTCTCATTCCCAGATTATGTCATCTGCGCATGCGTACAAAACAGAACGTGTGAAATTGTGTCATCTGCGCATGCGTACAATACAGAATGTGTGAAATTGAGGATTGTGCGCATGCGCAGATGACGTAATCTGGGAATGAGAATCGGATTTGAAAGTCGAAAATGTACCCCCTGACAAAAACGTCTTGTGAGGAAACCAATAAAACCTATGCGCTTGGCGTTCAGATGAGAAAGGAGGAACGAGCGTGGCGCTGGCGATCGTATCCTGGAAAATGAATGGGATTGTTTGCGAGACTGACGCCAAGCTCTTCGCCCTAGCATATGTGAACGCCATAGATGGTTTTACATTGAGTCATTTGAGGCCGGAATGGGCTGAGCCAACAAGGGAGTGTGAAATAATTTTTTAAAATATTTTCTTAGAATCTTTTGAAATTTATAATAGACCAAAGACATGAGCAGGAACAATAAAATAGTGAATGCAGCGAATTAACTGTTTTCAAAACAGAGCTTCATTTTGCTCTGCAATGATAATTTATAATTTAATTGTAAGAACCTTTTCTGGGACAACCCTCGTTGGCGCGGGCAAAGGGATCCAATGTAAAACCGAAAATTGATGGCTTGAATATAGAGGGAGTCCAGGCGCGAGCGCCCTCTGGGGGAGGAAAATGAAATTCTGTGTTCTGACTCTCCCTCCTTGTTTCAGTCACCATGCTTATCCGAAACACAAATTGTCAACCCATCGCATTTTATTTTTTGTCGGGTCACACGTTTGAAGTCTTGTTTCCTGAATCAAGAATATGAAATTTTATAAAATGAGGGGCATTCTCTTTCTCCCTGGAGCTTTATACCTTTGCCTAGTTTCCATCGTCTTCGAAATTCATACCTCCTCTTTCTCCTCCATACTCACAAGTCACCCTCTTCATAATTGCTTTAACGCTGAATTCCCCCATTATAACTGTTCTTTATTGTTGTTATTAAGTTAGGGCGATGAATGCATTTCATTACCGAGAAATTTCATTGTCGGTCAGAGGCTGAGATTTGCGCGCGGTCGTTCTAACCGAATGGCACGGTGGAAAATTAATTACCGGTCAACTTATCAGATGAAACAGAATTTATCACCTTTCCCCACTTAAAATGTTCTCATTTACTTTTAAAAGTTGATCAGCCGAACAATTATTTAGATTTTTTGGAATTTCAGGGAATTCTGTCACATTTTTAGAGGACCCATTTTTGCACTGAATTTATTATGGCAATCAATTTGATATTCATAACACTACAGTAATCCACGCTGGGCTTAATTAAATTAAATGGACATTTTCAAATCAAAGCTAAAAATATTTCAGATCCTTCGTTAAGCAATATGTGTGTGTGCAACGCCAGCGAAAAGCAATATCAACTTTAATTAGCGTTCCCCATGTTTATGGTCATCGCATTGCAACAAGATGGCGATCGAAGTCCCTGATCGAAACCAAACTCTTTTTTGTACAGAGGGACTCTGCAATAACTGGCACGCGCGCGGTCGGTCGATCAAGAGTGCCAACAGTTCGATATAACCATTAAAAAAGGCCACAGCATTCGATTGCCAGAACTTGTTGCTCCGCGACGGGACCATGTCTGCCAACGTCGTGGGACCGGGCCGAAGTCTGATCGGCAAACTCGAGGCCGTCGCCGCGGCCACCGCCCTCCGATCGTCGTCACCTCGGAGCAGCAATGCGGTCGGACGGCGCTGGGCCTCGTCGTCGTCGGGGACGGCACCGGGAACAGGTGTTCCGTACGGCCGGACGCTGCGAGACGAGACGTCGGCCAGCGACGTCAGCGTGCCGGCGTCAGCTGACGCCGTCGTCATAGGGGGCGGTAGCATCGGCTGCAACACGCTCTACCATCTGACCAAAGAGGGATTGCGCAACGTGGTGCTCCTGGAGAAGGATCGACTGACTGCGGGGACCACCTGGCATACAGCTGGTCAGTAGAATGAGGGAGAGGGGGGAGGGAGAATTTTCACGCCATACTTTGAAGAAAGCAAAAAAATTCGCTCGTCGAAAAATCTGAGATCTGTTGCGTGCCAACGTTCCGTTTCACTCCTTACCACAACCTCCCTGCGTTCCACTTTGAAAAAAAAATTAAACCAAAACCACGGATAAGTTAGCTTTGTGTTCGAGGTTGGGTAAGGCCAACTTGTTTTTTTTTAAATTAAATTTTAAATCTTTGTTAAACAGCATGGCGTCCAGGCGATTCGAACTGATTCGAATCACGGGTGTCAAATTTTGAATTTATTACGCTCGGCCGCCACAAATGGATTTTTTAAAATTTAATTTGTAAAAGTTTGTGAGTTAGTCAACGTGTACGATTATTTTAGACGCTTAAAAGATGGATGTAAAAAGTGAAATATTTATGGCGATATCTCCAAGCTATCGATATTTTCTTTCAATTTGATGTAATATGTGGAAGTATTATAATTTGTGTACTTTGTAAACTGAAGTGTTAATTTCACGATTAGAAGCTCGATTTCCAATGTTTAATTGATTAATCGTTGGAATTGGAAACCAAGGATGAAAGTTACTTACAGTCAACCAGAGAACAAAAAATACGAGTGCCTATCGTACGTATCAGATATTTTCAATTCGCTGATTCTCTGAAATAATGAGCGTCTTTGAAATATTTCCTTTGAGAAGTAAAACAAGCCACATTTGAATTTCCGGGGGTGGTGGGGTTTTTTTTTTACAAGAAAATACTTCTTTGTTAAATATCTGGTTTGAAAATGTTTCTGTGGCCTGCGGTTGGTTTTCAGGGCGTTGCTTGGCGATGCGAGATATTGTTTTAATTTTTCGCGCTGTTGAACAAAAAGTATTTCTCGTCCTTTTCACGGTCCTTGATCACGACACCCAAGCATTCGGGGATAGTCCATGATGCTGTTTTTCCAACCCGCGACTTGCGGGAATGAGGAGGAGGTACTCGAGGGGGATGGTCGTTTAGGGAGCGTCAAGAAGATTCCACGTGGAATTTGAGTGAGGTAATGTTAACCACCGCAACCCCAAAGTGGAGGTGGTGGTGGTAAAGGCAACCCCGGTGGCGGATTTAAGCATTAAAAAAATATATAAATGTACGGACTGAGAGCAGGAATTCGGGCTATTGGGGGTTACGTTCGTGTTTTGCTAGAGCAAGGTGCGCTCCCAACGACAGGTGGGGCATTAAAAAAAATAATCCGAGAAACAACTCCCCAGTTCAAAAAATCATCAGTGACTGCGAAAATTCGTTCGAACCCAATTGAATTTTATCTGAAGTTATCTTCTAAAAATAATTTTGTAATTCTCAAGTGAGCAAATGAATACATTTTATCAGTCTACGTTAGACGACATCCCGACGATTGTGATGCCACTTTCTCTGAGCTAAAAGTGCAGGCAATATGTCATACTCGGTTGAAGTAAATCGATTAGTTGATTGACCTTTTACGAAATCGTTCAGATGCGTCCATTGGCACAACGACACGATCATTACAGTTTATTGTCGTCCTGCTACACGAGTTCTGAATATTGTTTACCTATGTAGCAGGTGGTAGTTGCGCACATCCTGAAATAGAAAAATTGACTCACGTTATATAAACGGAACACATGTGCTCAGTCATTTTTAATCAGGAGTGACATCACTAAATGGAAAGAGATTGAAAAACTGAGCGAAATTGACCGACTCAAAATGGTTGGTCTGTGCGTTGGATTTTCCCCGCCCGCATGAATTTCTTTACATAATTATTGGACAGCCCTCGCTTTATAGACCGACCGATGCCGGACAGGTGCTGTCGGAGATTGAGGGGGGGGTGACTAGAGGGGGGTTGGGGCGTATAGAAAGAGCGTAAACATTTAATGAAAACAACTTCACGTCTAGCTCTGAGGAGATGTGATTTGGCCGAGAGCATTGTCCGTTTTTTATTTTCGTTTTTTTATTACCACCTTCTCCTGTGCTCGTCCTCGTGCATACCACCTCCCCTTCAAATCCCCCTTACCGCCTCTCCTAATGTTTCATCAACCGTCTGCGCCTCTCGCGCCATCATCATTAACGGGGCAGCTTTTATAGACGCGCGAGACAAGAGAGAAACTTGACAATCTTACTAATTTTTAATTCAGCTGCGCTAGACACTGGCTACGCCCCTTTACTCCGCATCAACTTCTTCCGACCAGGGAATTCTTTCTTAGAAACAGAGATTTTTTCTTGTTTGCGCATGCGTGTGTTAGAGAAAACAAAATTTCGTGTAGTCCTGCTGCCCTTGAATTAATTTCGGAATTGCTAAAAAGTTTGCACAGATGCTTTGCTTATTATTATTTTTTTTTAAGTTAACCCTGAAAA
Source organism: Mycogona germanica (assembly GCA_034698785.1). Lineage (NCBI taxonomy): Eukaryota > Metazoa > Arthropoda > Diplopoda > Chordeumatida > Chordeumatidae > Mycogona > Mycogona germanica. Next base: position 15,934 of record JAQGBY010000154.1, on the reverse strand, counting down.
TGTTCTTCCCTTGTACAAATTTGTACATGCAAAATAAAGAAGGTAAAGAAGATATATATAACTAAATAAAATACTAACTAGATAGTGAGTGATGTTATAATTTAAAAAACCTAGTCTAATAATGTCCGATAGTAAAATACACTTTTAATTCATCTGGTACGATCCGATAAAGACGAAAGCTCGTATTTAATTTTTGCTCCCTGTTAAAATGGGTTAAAATTGGGTTATCGGTTAAAAGTGTATTTTACTATCGGACATTATTCGACTAGGTCTTTTATAATTATAACATCACTATCTAGTTCGTATACACATGTGTATTTGTTGGATTGCATCAACAAACTATCTGCTGGTGTTCCATTTTAAATAAATGTAGTTCAAAGTGGCGCCGGTGGGATGATGGACGAATTTGAAGAAGAATTAATTATTGAGAAAACTACAGGATTTAATAGTTCATCTACTGTACAGTATCTGACATTTTATAAATGCCCTTTGAAACCATAATCTACTGTGCTTCCGTTTTGTCTAACCCCATGTACGTGAAGCGAATTCAATTTCAGGAATCCTAGGCACGAATAATTTGACAGCCTCTTAGATTATTTTCACTCTTAGTCAATATTTGCTTCAATTTACTAACTAGCTCGAGTGAAGATCCACTGTCTCGATGGATTTTTTTGTTCCGTGTCTTTCTTGCTGTTGCCGAGAAGTCCCCCAGGGGTTTGTTTGAGCTTATTTTTTGTTGTTGCAAGAAAAAACAAATCGTTTCTTCGTATTTTTTTGCTTCGTCTCTTGAACGGGCGAACACTTCTCGCACAATTATATAGTTTTCGGTTTCTCCTTTTAACATTTGTGCAGTTCAACTCAAATGATACATTTGTGATGGGCGTACGCGAGCAAACATAAATAACAACTAACCGCGCGGCGTAATTAGAGACCTCCGAAAAGAAGGTACGATACGCCGAAAAATGCTTAGCTTTTTCGTCCGACGCTTCGGATGCTTTCCAGAAAAAATACTAATGAGACATGTATATAGATGCCATAAGCCAGAGTATACAAAGCATTCCATTATTTTATGGGCAACCCGTCTTGTGGCTTTTTTTCTCCCCCTCCACCACCGAATTGGACAGATGCCGAGTGCCCGACTCTTATGATACAACAGCCCTGCTGCCAAATTATAAAATTCCAGCAACTTGGCTTCACGTTAATTAACTATCATTCTAACATAAATATAATCGCTACTCAAGAGTTCAGAGATTTTTTTTCTTCATAAAAGCAGCGCCAAAAATTCGTTGCAGTCAAATGAGGCTGTTTTACGGGCAGTCAAGCGCCACCTGTCGGCAAGTTACTGTTATTTAACTATTTACTATTTTTGTGTTTTGATGAAAACGATGCATCGAAATATGAACAAGACAAATAATAATCATTACATTTTTATTATCCAGCATAGAGCGACTTGTTTGAATATTGTTCGGAATTCAAACTCTTTGTTGCCCTAAGAATTTCAAATGTCAATGTTCATTTTAGTTTCCTTGACCATGCATCTGAGCTCCATTTAAATGTCGTTTTCTCAGGTCTGGTCTGGCGCCTTCGTCCCAACGACACCGAAGTGCAATTACTCAATTACACCCGTCAACTACTATCGGAGATTTTGGAAGCCGAAACTGGAGTCGATCCAGGATGGATCCAAAATGGTGGCCTCTTTATTGCCAACAACAAAGAGAGACTCAACGAATACAAACGACTCATGACGGCAAGTGGAATTGAGTCTCGAAATATGAGGTTGTGTGAAATGCGTGCTTTAAATCAGATAACATTTAAATTTTTTATCATGTTAAAAATACTTTGTAACCTATAGTAATGTTTTTGTTAAGCTAGAAACTAAAACTATAGATAACGTTCCTCTTTCATCGATATTGTCTTGAAGCTAATAAGTAAAGATAGGCAGTCTCGTCCAGGACAGTATCATGTCAAGTAGATTCTTTAAAATACCAATAATGCTAGATTGGATATTCTTAATAAAAGATTCACTTTTCTGAATGCTACAGCTAGGCAAAGTGTTCGGAGTGGATTCTCATGTTCTCTCACCGGAGGACACGAAGAAGCTGTATCCGCTGCTGAATGTGGACGACCTGTACGGCACCCTGTACAGTCCAGGCGACGGGACGGTGGATCCGGCCGGTTTCGTGACTGCGCTAAGCCGGGCAGCGACGCGAGGTGGCGCTCGGGTGGTGGAGCGCTGCGCCGTCACCGGCATCCGCACCAAGCAGGACGAGTTCGGGGTGCAGCGGGTCACCGGGGTGGAGACGGCCGTGGGAAACATAGCCACCGCCTGCGTCATCAATTGCGCCGGTAAGGAGGGGGAGGAGGAGGAGGCTTTCGGGGCGGGACGGGGGGACCCTTCAGACCCGGCAGAGAAGGGGTGGGTGTGGGCGATTTGGGTGGAGAGTGGCGTGGGTGTTGGTGCGGGGGACTGCGAAAACGCGTTGACACCATTTTGGGGAGACCTATTCAAGTGAATGAACCAACCCTTCAACTACTAACCCGTGTCGCAAACTAAAACTCCATTCATCATTTCTTGTCCATGAGAAATGATGGCGGCACGTCATGTAAAAACACCAAGAATTGTTTTCAATATTTTGTCATTTTTGATTAATTTCAATTTCATCAAATATGTTTTTAGTGGCCTCTTTGTGAAAGTTATTGACAGGCCGCCGACTCGATCGATGATGATTCCCGTATTTCAGTAAACCAGAAAATGAGCTAGACTTAAAGTAAAAAATATTATAATAACTGTAAGAAAAATTATATTTTAATTTTTCTCTTGCATCTAACAGGTGCGTGGGCCCCAAACATCGGCCACATGGCCGGTGTCCGAGTTCCTCTGGTGGCCATGAAACATGCCTATGTGGTGACCAATCGCATCGAGGGGATTCAGGGCATGCCCAACGTGCGAGATCATGATGCATCCGGTAAACATATCGCAATTTTTTTTTTCGTTTCTTCGTATGAGTAATCTCCATCAATACAAAAACCCTATATTTAATTTTTTTTAATATTTAATTTTAGTTTACCTTCGACTGCAGGGTGACGCACTCTCGGTTGGCGGTTACGAGCCCAACCCTATCTTCTTGGACGAGGTTAGAATTCAGTTACAACAGTGTGTAAAAACAAATATATGAACAATTAAATCACCGAATTTTGTGACGTCGTTTACAGCTTCCCAACGATTTCGCGTTCGGTCTATTCGAGCTAGATTGGGATGTGTTTTCGTGTCACATCAACGGCGCCATCAACAGAATTCCGGTTCTGAAGGACACCGGTATTAAGTCTACCGTTTGCGGTCCCGAGTCATTCACACCCGATCATAAACCACTGATGGGCGAAGATCCCTTCGTTAGAGGTGCGCTTCGCATAATATTTAGAAATAAAACATTTTCTAAAATAATAATTCGCGAGAGTTCCGAGATGTACGAAATTTATGCCAGCAAATGCTTTCTTCGCATTCTTTATCAATTTTCGCTACATTAATTAAAGTGTACCCTTTATTGTGTAGGGTTTTATCACGGATGCGGATTTAATAGCGCCGGCATGATGCTGGGTGGCGGATGCGGACGTGAATTGGCCCGCTGGGTGGTCAATGGGCGTCCCTTACTGGACATGTACGGCTACGATATCCGGTGAGCAATGTCATATAATAGGAGTCATATAATGGCTTCCTGATCATACACCGGAAGTGCCTAGATTAAACTCACTATTAACGATCTTTCGTTTACCTGCACAATACGATCATGAATGTATGAATTTTTGCAGGCGATTCTATCCAAAGTTAGCCGGCAATACGAAATGGGTAAAGGAGCGAAGCCACGAGTCCTACGCCAAAAATTATTCCATGGTTTTCAAACACGACGAACCGCTGGCAGGAAGAAATGCTCGAATCGATCCATTGCACAAAGTATGTCATGATCAAAGAATCGATTTCCTATTGTTAATTTTTTTCGATCGATTGATTTCATTTAATACTTTATTCATTCTTAATTTTATAGATTTTACAAGATCAGGGATGCGTTTTTCAGGAACGTTTGGGTTGGGAGAGACCCGGTTGGTTCGCTCCTGATGGCCCTGCACCAGTTAGTTAAAATATTAATTGAATTCATTCACTGAATTGAACTGTGACCCCTGTTGCTTCGATGTGTGGCAACCTTTGTGTTTTATATTTTATCAGGTGAGAGACTACGATTTTTATGGTTCATACGGAAACATGTCCCACGACGACTATCGTTACCAGGACCTCCTGAAAAATGATTACACCTTCGATTTTCCGAAAATGCATCACATTGTAAGTCCAATTTTTAAAAAAAATTAATCATTGTTGGCGCGTTTTGTCGTGGAATTTCTAACACTATGAACTTTTGCAAAGTACCAACAATAACGGTTCCTTAATGCAAAAAATATTAAGCGCCACGTCATAACATACGCACCACCGCCTCCACCACGAGGGTGATTTGTAATCAGTGTCTCATCATTTACAGTTCATTTTTTTCCCGTCCGCCTCATTTAGTTTTGATTTTTTTTTGTGCTTGTGTGTATGGTTTGTGTCGTCGGGTTTGGGGTCGCCCAACAAACCAGATTGGACACGAAAGTCTCGGCTGTCGACTAAAGGCAGCTGTCTTTAATATGTCATATTTCGGCAAATTTTATTTGACGGGATCCGACGCCGCCAAAGCTGCTGACTGGATCTTCAGTAACAATGTCAATAAAGTTCCAGGTCAGTGGGATCTGGGGTGGAGGAGTAGGAGGAGGAGGAGGAGGAGGGGGAGTTGGAGTTGGGCGATTTAGGGGGTTGCGGAGGCGAGAGCCCCTGGAGAGTGCGTTACACTTGAGCAAGAGAGTGGTGGATAAAAAATAAGCACTCTTTTTTTGGAGAACTAATTGGTCGGCAATGTGTACAACGCCCCCTATATTTACAAGCCATGCGGATGAAGAAAAGAAAAATTGAATCTTGGAACAGTCAGTCCGTGCAATGGCGGTACTCAAAATGGAGGGTGACTCGCGAAAGCGAAAAGCGTTATCGTAATCTTCATCAGCGTGAAAAAGCGAGATTTTTTCCCTCTTCTTAAATTTGGTAATTCTTCAAAAGATTGTTAAACAATATTAAAATACATTTTTGTTCTTGGAAAAAATATTTTTTAAACTTTTGGGGTTTTTAAGTAGAGACATAATGCTAGATAGTATAGATATTTTTTTTTGGGGTTTTGTTCGAACCCAAATTGTAAATCCTGGATGATCAACAAAAGGACAGATTTGCACAGGCTGCATTGGCTCATCAAGACAAATTTTGGCCATTTCTTGAAAAATAGTTACAATTGTTTGCCACTGAACATATCATTTTCTGTGCAATTCGGGCAAATTCTTTAAATTGTTTGTGGTTTTCTCCTTCTGAAAAAAGTCCTTGGTTTGTTGGTGAAGAGTGAAATGAGTCCCCGCATTTGTGACTGGCCCGGGCCTCATCTCATCCTCACACTCTCTCAAGCCCCCATGTCTGACGATTGTATTTTTGCCTGTGTCGTTGACGGTGGTGGCGGCACAATATTGTAGGTCACACCGTTTACACCTGCATGCTAAACGAGCGGGGCGGAGTGGAAGCCGACTTGACTGTCAGCACCGTCGAGTCGGGGGACGGCAGCCCGTGCAGTCCCAAATTCGAAGGTGAGTTGCATCTTTGAATGGCGGTGGCGTCAGTGGCGTAACCTCAACGAACGAAAGGCATGCGCAGGAATTATATCTATGTAATTTTTAAAAAATATTGTTCTTGTTTAATAGGAAAAGGGTATTACATCGCTGCTGCCGGTGGTTCGGCCTTCCAGAATTATGCTCACATTCTGAAAGTGATTCAGGATAACAAGTTCAACGTTGAGTTATCGGATTTGAGCGAAAACATGGGCATGCTTAGCGTACAAGGGCCAAACAGGTACAATATTTTTTAATTTTAAATAACGAATCGAATCATTAAACTAAATTCATATTTGTTTTTATAAGGTCACTAGATTTCTTTCCAACGAACAATATAGTTACTGATACACACTGATTATTTTAAACTTTTATATTTGTCGTCATGACGTCAGATCCGTTTCATAATGTGAATTATCCATGAACGCACGTGATCTTTTCTTTTTAAAGCCGGACCATTTTGAGTCAGCTAACCGATGCGGACCTGAGCGACGCCAACTTCCCGCTGTACTCGCACCGATTAATTCGCGTGGCTGGTCACCAGGTTCGCGCCATTCGCATGACATTTGTGGGTGAACTGGGCTGGGAGCTGCACGTGCCCAGCTCCGCTTGTGTCGACGTCTACCGGGCGTTGATGGCAACTGGCGGCAAATTTGGCCTCATCAATGCCGGCTATCGGGCAATGGATTCGCTGAGCATCGAGAAAGGTTTTAAGTTATTTTAACAGCAGGTTAAAATTAACTGAAATAGTTCGCGCCTTGAAATGTCTCCAATTATCGAATACTTCAATTCTTCAGGTTACCGTCACTGGCACGCCGACCTACGGCTGGACGATACACCGCTGGAAGCCCAGCTGGCCTTCACTTGTAAACTAAAATCCGAAATTCCGTTTTTGGGTCGCTCAGCACTCGAAGTTCAGCGAAAGGTGGGCCTCAGAAAGTGGCTGTGCTGTTTCACGCTAGACAGGTGAGAAGCGTTTGTCGGCAGTTATCAGATTGCTGGCAATTTAATTTGCAGAAACAAAATCGTGTGCTTGCCACATGCAGAGCGAGTGAGTGACACATTAGCTCGACACGTATCCATGCTGCCCCTTGTATTCAACACCCGCATAGCACTACAGCAGGTAGTGATTCCCAATCTTAGGGGCAACTATTGCTTGATTTGGCAATTTGTCTTCGTGACTTACAGTAAAATCGTCAAATGCATTGTTAGTGTGAAAAATAAATTCCAAATTACTAGGGTGAAACATTTTCCAATGTCACTGATATGACAGCAAAGAACCCTACTTTTGTTTTCACATGCTTCTGTAATTTGCATAAACTGAAATACGATAAGATTTATTTTTCGCTCGTGTTTAGGCCGGTTCCGTTGTTCGGTTTGGAGGCCATCTTGCGCAATGGTCGAGCAGTGGGCCATGTGCGCAGCGCCGAGTTTGGTTTCGCCTTGGACCGGACCGTGGCCTACGGCTACGTCAGCCGTCCGGTGGACGACGGCGGTCCGATCGTCACTGCCGACTACCTGGGAGCGGCCGACGACTACAGTATCGAGAGCATGGGCCAGGTTAGGATTTTCAACGAATTTTTTTTCCTGGGTATTTTTCTTAATATCGTGCAGCCACTGAAATCACAAGAGGATCTCGGGACGACCTAATCTGCTTGCATTTGTAAAGTACTCCTGCCGTGTATTTTTCTCACAAATTTATTTACTTACCACAAATAGCGACTTGACTCGGTCACGACATAAGTAATGTGGTGAATTCGGAGGAGAAGGGGACGGGGATTTTGGGTGGGTGTAACCACCTCGAGGGTGGGGTGGCACGATCACGCCAAGGGGAGGGGTGAGACCCGTCGGTGCGAGGGGCCAACTAGGGTCGATTAGAGCGTCCATGTGCTCGGCATGGGAAAGTCTCGAAGCAAGAATTGTACACGAGTTGCACGATCTATTTCGGTTTTGACGGCATTTATCGTTAATAATTTTTAAATGATGCGGTTTCGAGGGCCTATATTGCCAGCGATCCAAACTTTCCACGCCACAAGATTTGTTGAAACCCAATTGGCAAATCGGAAGCAACGTCAGAAGCCACTAACCCGCCTCATCGTAACCAATTACCAATAAAAACGAATATCTTAAAAGCTAAAAATGTGAATATGGCCAATTGGCTAGCACCTTTTTTTAACCAACACCGTTCAACTTTTCAGGTGCTGACTGCCAAGTATCACCCCAAATCGCCCTTCGATCCCAAGAACAAACGCGTGCGTGGCATCTACGACGAGCCGCTGCCCTCCAAAGCAATCACCACCTTCTAATCGGAATTACCATATTAAAATTGTTAATAAAATATACGTTCAATGAAGTCGGTAACAATAACTTTTTAATCATTATGTAATAAAATTTATATTTACACCTGAATCTGCATTCAATCCTAGGCAGCACCTTCACATACCGTACGAGGAGATAATTTTTCTTCACACAAAATTAATGATTTCTATTTTTAACATGAAAGGTCACGATGTAATTGCTTATTTGGCATCGACAAACATCTTGTTTTGAAAGTAGCGATTGATTATCTGAATAATATTAAAATAAAATAAGAAATTTGGCACATTTCCTTCAGATTGATATCAAATCGTCGTTTCAAGTTGCCGAATTCTTGCGAGGGTCAATGTCAAAGGGCCACGCATGAGTGTTTTTCTGAAAGCAAAAGATACTCCAATATCATGCAAAGAAGTAAATAGAAAAATAGTAATCTCATGAACCAATACGAGAGTTGAAGTTCTTGTGTAAATGGCATGGGGAGGCTGTCGGGAGAGGTCGTATCAATTACCAGGCTCTGCTCAGAGTTGGGGTATAAACAAAAATATACCCCACAGAGTTTACGAAGCTCGCACAGCGTCGCTCAATTAAAAATCTCTGCAGACACGCCATGCATAAAGGCCACACATACATAAAAAAATGTGCAAGTTCTAACACGCATCATGTAGATTACTTTATGGAAATCTGAACATTTATACCATTCGACCCGTCTCTATCCACATTCATCTTATCGGGCGTTTGACTCGTACAAGAACGACCCGTGATCCGTGGATGGACCTAGCAATCAATTAACCAGATGTCGGTAGACCCATTTTCAATATTGCTAATTAATTGGATGACCGAGCATGGACCGCGAACGATGCTGGTCCTCCACGACCTCCAAGAATTATACTTTAAATGGCTTAACGCGTCTACGTACATTATATTTTTTTAATACAATCGTTCCCCCTCTATGGGCAAATTGCGAATTTTGCGCCCCTGCTCACTGCAATCACCATCAGCGGTGAACTCACCCACTGAGTGTCATTTGGTTGCTCCCTATCGAACCTAATGTAGTCTAGACAGATTTTTTTTCAATTTGGAAATTTGCAATTTTGTTAAGTGGATGCGCAAGATGAACTAGTTATACTTTTTAACTATAATTTTATCTAACAAGAACACGCATTCTGCCATTCACCTCGTGACGTCATATAATTTGAGTCAGTACACCTTTCAACCAGAAAACTAATCTCGAAATCTAAAGTTTAAATATTTGGCATCATAATTGAGTGTAAAAATAATAATGAGCTATTACGTGAATGTTTGGGGGATTACGGTTAGAGCTCCGAATCGGTACATTGCATCAAATTAATTGTTGCATAATATCTCTTTTATGGCATCTGCTCTTGAATACAGCCTCACGATAGTCATCGCATTCCTACGCAAATTGGTCAATTGAGTTGCAGTTACTCTCGCGTAAATGCGAAACCTTTGTGAGCTTCCCCGCGCCGTTGACCATTAATTGTCCTAGCCACATGAGCCGGTGCATTGTATCGTGCTAAAACGGAATTGACCAGAGACGGGCTTAGCCGTGATTCCGGTGACCAGTGTTGCTTTGCCAGTGGTCGGTCGTTAATTATGCAGTGTGCTCGTCGGCACGACCAGTAAGAACGCAGGAGCAGAGGTCAACATATTTTTTTATATGCCATCGTGAACTTAGAAATGCCGACGCTCGCGAAATGAGCGAGGGGGTCGAGGGCCCGAATATGTTTGCGGTTTTTGGGAAGCCCTGTTCGGGGGGTCACAAGATCAGGGACTCACCAGCTTGATCAAAGAAAAATAAGCAGAAAAAAGACACGTAGTGTGACCAGATAACTTTCTAGGTAACTCTCCGTAAATTAATTTTTTTCGCATTCATTTCATTGATGACGATTGCGATGTTGCGATTTTAGTTGTTGATCGCATTGTTGAAAACGTCGATACAGAGATGGCATTCATTTTTCTTTGCAAAATTAACGGAATCTATGTTAGGATACGAGTGATAATGTATGTAGATGGAAACCCAAAATTCTGTACGTCTAGCAAAATTCGAGACAATAGTTTTTCTTTTTTTGCGCAAGATTTCAAGGTATGTGCTATGTTTTTAAAGTGGTATCGCGTTCCCCCGGCATTTGGCATCTGGTAACCGTGTATGCCTTTTCATCATGAAGATCTCAGCACGACCCAGTCTACGAATGGTAAAGTAGAGTCTTAATTGCAATCTTTATACTCACGAAATGCGAAGGGATGTAAGGGGGAGGGTGAGGGCAAGGGGTAACCCGACTATATGGCACGATTTTCAGGGAGGCCTGCGAAAGCGGGCGAATGTAAAAGGGGGTTGTTGGGGGTACATGGGGGTAGGAAGGCGATTCAGGGAGCCCCTGGATGGATGAAACGAGCAGAGAGCTGAGGGCATTCTGGCGGCAGCTCTAAAATACAACTATTATTGAGAAAAGGTCATGGAGTCATCGCCACCATATAAAAAAAACAAGGAGCTGCACCAAAAAATATATAGAAAAAGTGGCTGCAAATCGACACGAACAAGTAGCTACCGAATCGTTCGAACATTATCGTTTTTCACCTCGCGGGAAAATCATAATTATGTTTTTAGACAAACAAAAAAACAACGCCAAGATATGTGCCGAGAAACAAGGCATACATTCAAGGCGTAGACCGAACGATCCAACCGCGGTCAAACCTAATAATTTGATGGCCAGACCCGGGAATTTGTTTTTTTACACCCCGGCCCCTGGGCAAATCAAGTGCCCCTGACGTGCCAACCCCTTCCTTCCATTTCCAAGGAACCACTTTCGAGTATATTTCTATTTATCTTGGAAATTCTGCCAAAAAGTCACGTTACAGTACTTTTCAAGAGTTTGACTGAAGCAACGTGAGCGACGCGACAAGTGACGTCATACTTCTAGTGTTAAAATAGCACGTCTTAAAAAGAGAACCCCCAAACGGTATAGTTCATGAGTTTGTCCTAAAAAGAATGGGAAGAAAAGAAAGCCTGTACACAAAATTGCCAATCAATAATGGAACAGACAAAAATTCGGATGATCTTTTTATTTAAAATTTAAATAATGTCTTGTTCGCTAAAAGAAATAAATATGTAACTCTCTCATAGATAAATTTTAGAAAAGATTTTACATACATGGCGAAAAAATGAACATTTCTGATGTGTGGTACATGTCAGTTCTATTTGAGACTGTGCAAAAAAAAATTGATGGGTCCATAACTGTGCTATGCTGCATATCTTGGCGTAGAACTATTTATGGATGACGCGACCTAACAAAACTTAAACGAACTCAACCCTACTTAATAAATACGGCCATCGATGCTTCTGGATCGTTCGAACACCTTTTCTTTGGCATTCGAGGTAAAGCGTATATCTATGGGCGTGACATTCAAACGTAACATTTTCTTTTACAACCCATCTAATGCCGCCTTCAAATCAGAAGAAGACGTTCAAATATTTAGCGCAAACCCATATACCGGTACATGTTTATTGTTTTGCTACGGAAAAGCAGCGCCACAATCAATTTGAAAGGTCACACGGATCTGACGCTCAAACTGAAGAGATTCTCGGCAAAATCGTAGCCGCCACTTCTTGTTTGAGGGCCCCTGAAAAAATATGATGCCCCTTGGCTGTGACGGGGGAGGGGGACTCGATGATCCATCAGGTTCGGTCCCAGAATGCATCGGGGGGCACCGAGGAGGCGGCTTGCCCATGTAAAAGTGGAATCGGTGCGTTTGGTGAAGGCGCTGGCTCCGGCAGCGACCCTCGAGTTATTGGCCCCCAAGAGACCCTAAAAAAGTGTAAATATAATGGGTTCCTTATTGCTCGGGCGTTTACAATGCGCGCGAAACCAAAATGTTTTGACTTTCCCACAGTAAAAAGGACAATTTAGTGAAAAGGTTCGTAAAAGCAATTTCCCGGTGCTGTTTGTGTGTTGTTGACTGTCTGCATTTAGGCAGCCTATTCGACGCTCTCAATGTAATTTAAATCAGATGAACATTGCTTGCACATTATTGGGCAACAATATTGTTGGTGTATGACGAAATGGATGAAAATAGTAGATTTAATCGATCTCAATTCGGACATATTCCGATCACTGTAAAGAAGACGAAAATGGCTTTACAACATTGTCGGGGGCAAAAGCATTAAAAATGCACTGTTTGAATTAAAATTTGAGTTGATGTGGACATTTTTGGATTTGTCGTGCCAAAATTTAGCAATTGCAATTGTCGTTTTATATCTGATAGTTCCACAAACGATATTCAACTGTCGTCCTACCAGTTGCTGACTTGCAATAATAATTTTTAAATAAAATAATACACAAGTATTAGTGGTTACAAAAGAGAGACGAAAAGATTGTCCAAAATATCCAAAACCCCAAATCTTTGTTGCCCCAAATTAATTTGAATCATAAACTGTGTGTGCGTTTCAGTCAGGAGGAGTCTTGTTTCTGTGGGAACCCCTAAATAGCGTCCGAGGGCTATTGGCGAGCCACCATTTGCCGACCACTGGGTCTTTCCCACGGCCTTGCACGGCTGAAAATGCCGACAGTGGTCAGCACCTATATATATATACACAGCAGTATACGAGCATGTACACTGGCACCCACTTAAAAATCTCCCGGTGTATCCCGCGCTGTCCACCGTGTGTCCACCGTGTCTATATATATATAAACACGGCCAGCGGTTTATATTGTCATTAAGCACATTTTGACCAACTGCTGGGCAATTAAAAGTATTTTCCCACGGACATGATGTCCGGCTGTGTGGGGCGGAGAAAATTGGGCAGCCAAACGGGTTATGTGCTCGCTGGCGAACTATTTCGAGACAAAAATGTTGGAATTTTGGTGACAATTTGTGAAATTTGAGAGAGAGGAAACACACTTGGGACTTGGTACGTGCTCAATTCCGTTCAACCACCGACTGCAAAATTAACATACCACCGCGGGAAACGTTAAAAGCATACAGACTTGTGGATAAGCGAGTGCAACGGTTGTCCCTGAAGTCAAAATGATTGTGGTTTTGACAAGTTTTCCAAAAAAAATAGAGAAACACTGTCATTTCACGAATGCTTGGACGAAATGGACAATTTCAAATTCAATGTGAAATTTCAGCAGAATAGGTGGCGCTGCAATCGCTTTTCAACCATGTGGGGGAAAACAAAAAACAGTGTCGTAAACTTCAGGCGTACGTTATCTCAAATATGCGATCAGCACTAAACTAAGTTTTTTTAAAGGTGTAATTCAGTCATTATTAAATGCTAGAAACCAGCTCAAAACGCAACCAATTTCGGCGAAGATGGTCTCCTAGGAGGAATACCTTGACTTATCTGCCACAAATCTTTGTGCTAGAGTTTCCATCCTCCTCTCAACCATTGCTCAGCGGCGTTTCTCTCCAACTTGGTTGCTCCCCCCTCCCCTCTCCCACCCCGTTTGCCCTTCTCCCCTCTGTTGACCCCATAAACAAAATTACTCCCTTATCCAATTTCCCCGATGCCCATATTGCACATGCCCGAGTAAATTTGCTGTTGGCCGGTTCTTCTCTGAACACGCACCTTGAGAGTTTTCCCCCTCGCCGATGCGCTTATGTACGTACCCCCTGAAAATACTGTGGGGGGAGGGGTATTTCAAAGAAATCCGTGCGCGAGGAATTTGCGGCATTTGTTGAACACTTAGTTTTACCGGACAACAGGTAAAACCATGAGCATATCGAGTTCGTACCGTGCTCTCGCCATAGGAACACACGGAGGTCTCTCAAACTTATCAATTCAGCATCCGAAATATGGAATTTCGATTGTTATGTGATTTAGGAGCAAAATAACAGATTCCGTATCATTGTGTCCAAAATAATCTTTCGGACGTGTTTCTGTTGATCGGTCACTCAAAAATAAAAACTGGAATTAACAAATGATCATTGCCAAAAAATAGTGTGGAGTAAATAGGACACGTTTCGTGATAAATCTTACTATGGGGCCCCACTGGGGATGAAGTGCACTGAAGGGGGGGGGGGAGAACTGTGGTTAAAATTTCTAAAGATTGTGCGAACAACTTCGGAAACGATAAGGGAAAACAAGGCTTGAAAATTTTGGAAGGAAAGATTAAACCTGTAACGTAAGAAAGAAATCTCAGCATTTTTATCTACGTTCTCCAGAAGAATTTCGTTGCTGAGACCTGAAAACGAACCCAAAAACACAAGTACAGAGTACTCTATAATTTTCTCTGTAATTTTACAACTTCATTAAACAAAATTTGCGCATTTAGATAAAAATGACGATGGTTAAATTCCCGTTTTGTCTTCCGGTAGCTAAAAAATAAGAAGACATCATCCTAAAAGACAGGATTCAGATGTCCCGCAGTTGGCCAAGTCATGTTTGGAGGGTCCAGTGAAGATATTCGGGCAAGGGTGCGATGAGTTTTTGAGATTTGTGCAAGGCAGACGGAACATGGACAGGGAGGATCACATGGTGCCAGGAATTGGGGGCGGTGGGAGGACTGGTGATGTAAGGTGGTGGTGGTGGTGGTGGGAGGGGGGAGCCAGATTAGACCCAGCAGAGCTAACAGACGGACATGTTGCGCTGCACCTGGCCAGGACTTACGTGGGTCTCCTCCCTTAACTCATCATCATCCTCATTCCTGGCCGACACCACCGACATCGCTCTCTCAGCTAGTGGGCGGCACTATAGCCATCAGCTTGCCGGGTTTCATGATGTGTGGTAACTGAGAGTTCTGCTGCGGGAAGTATCGCAGAAAATGAGGCAACATTTCGTTGCCTCATATCTGTCGAGATCAATGATGGAATTTTGAATCACGCATAAATAATCATTGTCATTGAATAAATGTCATTTTTTATTTTTTGCCAATTTTAAAATTCGTAGATCATCTGAGGAACTCATTTTGCAAGTTCAAATCGAATATTCGACAAAATCTTGACACAAAGAAATGTTATTGAATTCGACTGTTTTGAAAACTGATCATTTTTTTAGCTTTCCCTTTTCTGCAACTACTTAAAGATTGGAAGACTTAGCGTTAGCGTTCTTATAGATCTGAGATCCGACATTTTCCGACTTCATCATTTTCTGGACTTGCTTTTAAAAGTTTTATTACTCTTATCTGTAGTTTTTGTTGTTGGAACAGTGTCACACACCTTCAAGTTCATCAAAACCTGGAAAGTTCCTGATGGAAACCCCTGATGTAGATTTTTTTGTTGAGTAATTTGCAGCGGGCCCCGTGCATTCCGACTGTCGACGGCTGCTATTTAGGCCAGCAGCTAGTTCTGTGCCGGGTTTTGCTGGGGTGGTGGTGGTGGTGGTGGTGGTGGCGATAGTAACGTAGGGGAGGGAGAAGATGGTGGAGACGAGGCGGGAGTGGGTGAGTGAAAAACACGGGGTTGGTCAGATGCCACAGGGGGAAATCAGCAATCCGCCACCTCCACTGCACACACACACACACACATCCACAACACTCAGCGTTCCGACTTTTTCTCAAAGCACCTCGGGCCCGGTGCCGCGACGCATGTGGAAGCGAGTGAAACAGGTGGGCAGCTGCATCCACAGCCAGAGAGTTGCAAGGATAGAGAGAACACGTGTGGGGAGAATTTCCGGTGGCGGCCAACACAACACGGTTTGCCTTTCTGAACGGTGGCAACGAAGTCAATGGAAAATACAGTATTCCTCTATTTTTATTGGTCGCATTTTTATTGGTTGACGTGAGCTGCTGACAAAGTCTGAATACGAGTCGAAAAACAAAAATTGAAACCAAAAATACAATATTTGTCTTAAATGTAAGTGAAAACTTATAAAATATTTCCGAAACTGGAAACACGATATAATATGTCCGATAGTAAGACAATTTATTCCATCAGG
>JAQGBY010000153.1:0-59958 GCA_034698785.1 Mycogona germanica | reverse complement strand
TAGGGCCTAAGCTCTGAGAGGGGTACAGAATCTTCCTGTTGTGACCCGTCACTTCAGTGAATTAAAAAAAAAAATAACATACTCTCGTTCCGGCAAATCTGATTCCCCTCAACGAGTCTGACCGGTGATTTCTGTGATTGCCTCGCAAAACGGCAACGCAAAACAACAACATATTCCCCCGCCACCAGGGGACAGAATCTGCCAGATCCGATCCACCTCTCTCTGAACTACGTCGATTCGCGACCTATTTTCTCCTGACCATAGGTGTGACGTCAGTGATTCTCTCGTCCGCGCCAATGACGTCAGCACCTGCTCGATACACGCATTTCCGAGAAAGACTGAAGAAGTCGCTCTTTGGCACGAAAAATTCCAGTAGTCTCAGCCGGGAATTGAACCAGTTATCGCGGCTTCAATTCCCACTGTATATAAAGATAAGAGACCACTAAAACTCTATCCCAGTACAAATCCTGCTGAAAAAGCTGATGACTTGACGAGATGTCATGTTGTGAGTTTGATGATGATTTAATCCAAAAGTTATTTCTTCATAGACATGGAGCAACAACAGATGTGTGAACCCGGCAAAAGACCTTCGTACGTTTTCCGCTCCTGGGTTTATTTATTTATTTAATGCAAGTTCCCAGCCTAATGCTTCCACCTAACTTGGTACTTCGAAGAGACCGTCTCTCGCAGATGACCCCCCTCCCCCTGAAAATATTTTTAGAAAAAGTTTGTTGGTTGGCTTAAGATGGCTCGATGCACATGGCCCACTGCAGACGTGTGGCCCGAGAAATATTGTCTGCGGGGTCTAACCTCTAGGAAAATGGTACGAGCAAAATTTCAAGTACAAGAGCGAGCGTCGAGTGGTACTCGAGGAAGAAAAGAGAGATATAAGGACGGACCGAGACGTTGCCAGAAAATGCACCGCATCCGAGGCAATTTGATTACGGACCTTTTAAAAATCAAAATAGAACTCGCTACACATCCATCAGCGGGCGGCGCTCAAATGGAGGTCCAAAATCGTCTTTCGCCCGGACCCGGGGAAGTGGGAAGTGCGATGTGCGGCCCTGTCTCACTCGACAGTTGCACTTGTGCGCAGGCCCTCCACCACCAGGCACGGTTATATCCGGTTTTCCCCGACAGACGTACAATTAAATATTCAAATATAATATGTCCCGCACAATTCCATCGTCATGTTTCATTTTTTTAAATGTTTTGTAGGCAAAAAATCCCCCAGCTTCCTTCCTCCTCTCAAACTGATTGACTCTCGTGATTAACGGATTCAAATGTTGTGATGGCACGAAAGAGAGTTTCCAAACAGCTGTGATTAATGGTCGTCATGTAAAAATGATTTCCCCAGTCAAACTCTGAAACTAAATCTGGATGTCTCTCAATGACATAATCAGGTTAAGGCCACCGCTACGTGACCGCTTACGTCGAATAAGACACTGTAATGATGTATTTCGATTAAAGAATCGCCGAGAGGTTTTCGACGATC
Source organism: Mycogona germanica (assembly GCA_034698785.1). NCBI lineage: Eukaryota > Metazoa > Arthropoda > Diplopoda > Chordeumatida > Chordeumatidae > Mycogona > Mycogona germanica. The sequence goes on along the minus strand of JAQGBY010000153.1, from coordinate 58,463 downwards.
AATTTTACCATTCGTAACCTATCGAAACAGATGTTGGTAGCATAGTGAGATATTCGAGATTATGTCAGCTGAGAATGATATAGAATTGATTGGACAGCGAGGATTGTTAACTTGGGGACTCTTGATTTCGGGGCAACATGCAGTCTCACTCCACGAACATTTTCTGGCTCAACTCCTAATTTTGAAGGCTAAATTAGATTGGGTCTGTGCAGAAAGCGAATGCGCGACAACTTTTGGAATGGACCCAAACTCGCAAGTTCCCGAAATACGGCCGCCGACGATTAAAAAACTGTGTCGGGGTGTGGACAGAGGGGGAATGATGAATGACGACGCGTCAATGTTGACCCGTTGACAAGACAGTTGGAAAAACGACATGTGTACATTAGTTCATACGTACGAGTAAGCTTGAAAATTGGAGAAGAAATGGAATGCCCTCGGAATTTGCAAACCGTGCTCTATTAGACATTCATGCGCAAGCCATCAACATTGCTCGACAGAAAGCATAAAATACAGCTCTGTAGTTTATGAATCTGCTTTCCTCGCTGCTAGTGACAGCCACAACGAAATTGTTAACAGTAAAACGGCTTTTTACACTTCTTAACGCAGCACCATGATGTTTTTCCATTAAATAATAGTTTACTATTATATTTGAAGAGTTTTTCGCCAACTCTTCTTCGTCTTTTCCTCCGGTCTGTCCCGGGCACAACCCCCATTTTAAGTTACTTCACATTAAATCTTTCGCAAATGCTGGTTGGGAACTCTGAGCATGGAATTGGTTCTTTATTTTACACCAAAACTGCAAAGTTTGAGTGAAAACTGAATAGTCTATAAATCTCTGAAACTAAATGCGAGGCATGTTACAAAAATGTTCATGAGAATAGTTCAGAACTTGAAAAGAAATTTTATAAATTTTTCCATCCCTCACCGTGCAGACACACGTGTTCTAGCCTATAAAAACCTCCAAAAAAATGTATTTTTTTCCTCCTCTTCTCTCGGTAAATGAACCTGAGCGTCGGTAGTCTGAACGTAGTATTGCGTGAACGGAATGGAACCATGATTGAGTGAGAACAGCTTTAACGCGTCACGCTCGCTTCGACTCTGGCGCAAGTTCGGAATAATAATTCCTGGGTTGCAAATGTTGGTTCTGCTCCTATTGAATTACGAAATACATTAATCATTCGAAACGTCTTCATAATAACGCTCGCTCAAAGTCACGGGAAAACAGTTGCGGACTTCAAATTGATCGTGCGAACTGGGGAACTGCATTCGGAATGTGGATGAACAAAAATGAAAACAAAGTTTAGAATAAACATCTACATAGTCACGATATAAATTTAATTTTGGGCAAGTGAACTTGTGCAGGATGAGAAAAATACTTCCACGTAATTCGTGAACGATTCAGAAGAGTTCGGAAAAACTTTTTCAGGATCAGAAAACATGCAGAGGAGTTAGGAGAAACTTTTGCCAAGTTAGGACAACAATTCTGTTGTATTAGGAGAAACTTTTACCCTTTGAAAAAGAGTCCAAGCTCAGTTGAAGATTCTGAATCTGCTTATCAGATTATTTTCATCATGACATTTGATTCTTTGCTTTGGCGTAGTTTTGGCATGGGATTAACTAACTAACCATGACCAGAGGAATTTTTTTTATTGCGATTTAAATTTAATCTAGCAATTAAAATTTAATCAGCTAGCTGAAGTCATGACCGCTTTACAAAATGAACATGGAGATTATTTGCCCATTGGGATAATCCGTTTGAGTTCGTCGTTATCGTTATGTTCATCGTTACTTTTAAAAACGCAGATCTCGAGAGATATTGTGAAAAAAAATTGAGAAAGCATATTAAAACAAATTAATACCCGTCTTGTAAACTAATTCAAACATGAAAATTTAATGCAACGAATAAAGAACAATATTGTCGCCATTTTGTTATAGAAAAATGGCAGTCAGTAGGTGACCCTATTGCCTCTGTCAGGACGCTACGGTCTGTCATAACAAAAGCAACTTAAACTTTGTTTAGAATTGCCAGAATTTCATTGTTCAGCGCAAGAAAGATGACGGGCAACGTTATGGTGACTACGAAAATCGAATTTTACCTTATCCACGCAATTTTCAATGAAGAATTTCATTTAAAGTTGATCCCACAGACTTGCTCGCACACACCCATTGAGAAACACAAGCAGGAAATGCCAGAAAAAACAAACTTTCGTTCGATATAAACTTTCGTTGCTTTCGTTACACGAATCATCGCTAGATGGCAGTACTATTTCCATCCCCCGAATTCCAAATCCAGCTTCTTGTTGCAGCACTAGTCACTGGGCAATTAATGAGTGGATATTCATCTGCTTTTAGATTCTAGTGACGGACGACATCAAATGATGGGCGATAACTTGGTAATGGTCCACCAGATACCATCGGAAATACCATCGATACGTTTGGCAAGCTTAAAACTAACGGACAACTCATCGATACAAGCAAATTATCGAAATTGTATCGATGTTTTTTGAAGACGAGCGTGGAAGTGTGGGGGCTGAAGGTCAAGATGAGTTGGGACTTTCCCCTCGTGGCTCAAGTGACCTTAAACAGGTGATTGTTCGCGCAAGATATGCTATTAACATGTTCGCCAGGAACGAAGACTCGACCAAGTAAGTCAAGCGTCGTGTGGAACTGATCAATTTATAGTTTTAATTAACTCGACCACGGAAATGGTTGCCACGTGGTTAGGACCCTTGACGGCCCGCCTGGCCCGCAGGGTCACTGGTTCGCCTCTACGTTTGGTCTCGGCAACCGTCCGCTCCAACGCTTCCGATGCCACCAAAAGCCCTGACCAGGTTCCCGAGGGATCGCCCAATCATCCTACCGGAAAGGCAGCAAAGGGTTCCGACTTGGCTGTCAAAGGATCAGAAGCAGCTGTCGGCGATGAGCGCGTCCACCAAACCAAGCTGGTGGAGCCCCTACACAGTGAACCCGAGCTGGTGAACCTGAACATCGACCATAACGGACCGCCCATGCAGCGAGTGTATCAGATGCTGAGAAACGATTTCAAGCATCTGCGCGAAGGCAAGATTTTTATCCCGGACGACCACTACTTCCCCACCTATTGCGACATCGCCATTGTGGGCGGTGGTATCATCGGCTCCTCCATCGCCTATCATCTGAAACAGCGGGCACGCAAAGGACTCAGGATCGTCGTCATCGAGAAGGACCCCACGGTACGTATCGGTGGTAGGTCGATATGGTTGAGTCGCCCGTTGACAGCTATCGGAAAAGCAGAATTGAATTGAACCCGCAGTCATGGGCATGGCCCAACGCCAAACCGCATTTCTGCGCCACCTCGGCTGTCCGGTAACGAAACTGGTCACTCAATTTTCTCCTGCCTGGATTTTCAATTGTTCCATCTCTTAAGAACGTGGATAAGTGTTTCGAAAATTGTCCTTTTGGTGTCTCATTCTCCACGATTATTCCAGTATTCCAAGTCTTCGACGGCATTATCTGTGGGCGGCATTCGTCAGCAATTCTCCCTCCCCGAAAACATTCAGATGTCCAAGTACGGCGCCGAATTTCTGCGCACGATCAAGACGACCTTGGCCGTTCCCGGTGAGTCTTACTCGACCCTTGTGCATAATTATTTTAACTTGTTTGGTTTTTAGCGAATCGCCATTTGATAATTTCTAGTTTTCATCAACAGATAAGGAGCCGCCAGAAATATACTTCAACCCTCATGGATATCTCTTCCTGGCATCCGAGGAAGGCGTAGACACGCTGAGAGAGAATCACAAGGTACAATCGTAAGTATTAGATATACGAATATTTTTTTAATGAAAAGAGAATAGTTGATGTAATTTAGCATATTGTCATGGCTCAAGCCTCAAGGAGGAAATCGAAATTGTAGAACCTATTTTTTTTATTCGTTTTATTTTACGTGGAAAGCAGATGGAAAATTCGAATTTGAAAATTTGTGCTTACAATTTTTCGGACCAGTTTACAAAGTGTACCAATTTATTTTCAAGCGTCAAATATTCCGAACCAGATTTTTTAAATTTTCATTTTAACTGTAATGTATAGTACCTTTAGTCCCTGCTCCAGACTAGACTGGGGTAACATCTTTTTATCATTATCCCGTAATCGAGTAAATGAGAGCCTTTTGTGTGAATCGAACTCAGGACACCACAAGTGCGACGGGTGATAATGCAAAATTAAATTTAACGAAATGGTAAATTATGGAAAATGTCTAATATTATATTTTTATCATGTTTCAGTGATTGTGGCGTCGATGTGGAACTTCTCTCAGCTATTCAATTGAAGAAGAAATTTCCCTGGCTCAACACCGATGGAATCGCTTTGGGAAGTTGCGGTAGGGTAGGCAGCATGTAGATTTTATTGTCTTTCGATTAATCGTGGGATTATTAGGACTTAGTTAGATCATATGTTCATTTGTTTGTGTGCTTTTTAATATTGAGGGCTCAAGGTTATGGCCAGGAAGGTTGGTTCGACCCATATCTACTTCTAATGGCCTTCAAGGACAAGGCCCTCTCGTTGGGCGTTCAGTACATCACGGCTGAGCTGGTGGGATTTCAGTTCAACGCCAGCTCCGAGGTGCAGCTGATTGACGAGGGAGAACATCACCTGCAGAAGTTAGCCAAATTGGTGGTCAGTGTATTTTTTTAATAACCGTTACGCGATATGCAATTATATTGAGAAAGTAAAAAGTTCAAAATGTTTTTTTCAGGTGAAAATGAAAGACGGAATTCCTCGTGAAATCAATCCGGCGTTCACCTTTCTTACCTGCGGTGCCAATACTGGTGTGGTAGGACAATTGGCTACCGTGGGTTGTGGACCCGGTATGCTCAAGTATCCCATCCCCGTAGAGCCAAGGTGATAAATAATCATAAGAACAAACCTCAAAATGTTCTAATGTTATTTATATATGTATGTTATATGTTATGTATATATTAAATTGTTCGTCCAACTAAATAACAGAATTTTCCACATTTCTTGTTCAGAAAGCGCTACGTTTATTCCGTTCATTGTCCGAACGGACCGGGAATTGAATGCCCACTAGTCATCGATCCCACCGGCACTTATTTTCGCAGAGAAGGGAATGGTGGACACTATATTTGCGGAAAATCTCCGACTGAGGTGAGAAAACATAGTGAACAACGTTATCGAAAAGAATACTTTTAGAACAATATTCTTCGAAAGAGTTGTTATTCAACGCCATCAGTCTCTTTTTATTTCCTTTCTATAACTGGATCGTTTACCGAAGCAACTTATATTTCCTGTTTTGTTATGTGCTATTAAATCATTGATGCGATTGTTTTTTTAAAAATAATTATCAGGAAGAAGAACCAGATTGTTCATCATTGGACGTGGACTATTCCTACTTCGATGAGCAAGTGTGGCCCAATATCGCCAAACGAGTGCCGGCCTTTGAGTCGCTTAAGGTATAGGTTTCATTTAAATATGTAAATTGGATAAACTATTTGTCCAAGTTTATCGCAAGTTCCGTGTTGTGACATTCTAGCTAATCACTTTTACAGTTGCAGAATGCGTGGGCCGGTTACTACGATTACAACACGTACGACCAGAACGCCATAATTGGACCCCATCCTTACTTTCCAAATATGCTGATGGCCACCGGTTTCAGCGGTCACGGATTGCAGCAGGCGCCGGCCATTGGCAGAGCCCTCATGGAATTTTTCATCGACGGTCGATTCAAGACTATCGATCTGTCAAGATTTTTCTTCGATAGAATGCTGATGGAGCAGCCAGTTTTCGAAAGAAATATCGTGTAGTTAAAAAGAAATTTTGTTCAAAAATGAGACTCGAGTTTATAATGGTAGAAACATTATTATGCAACCATCTTCTGAAGTTTAAAAAATCGTGCCGACATTTTTTTCCTAGTCATTAATTTTTCCATAATAAACAAAAAGCTGTGCTCACTAGCGGAGTAAACAAGAATTTTAGTAAACAGAATTATCAATTTTTATTTCTCGTGAATTCTGCCGTTGTTAACGGTTACGATGAAAGAAGGCATACAATTGTGAATAAATTTAATAAATTTGAAATATGAAGCGAGCATCGAATATGGTGTGACGCTGTACTTACTGACTGCACATAATAAATACAATTTTTCTCTTTGAGAAGATATTTAAAAATTTTACGTTGTCTAGATAATTTTAGTCCTGCAATTCCCATCTCTTTAATTAGTACTACCAACGGCTCCTATTCTTTTCTTTGATAATAAATATTTGTAGATATATACAGATGGCTTTTCTTTTGAAGTAGACGGATCAAAAATTGATGGAAACTAATAATCATCAACCAGGCTTAGTTTAATAACTAATTTTTGGTTGATTCTACACGTGATGGGATGTGAAAAAGCGAATCATGTTTCTCAGTTTCCACTTTTGGGCGGTTGCAACTCATTTGAGCGATTGGGAGGGGACAAAAAAGTTGCCGCTCTGCTTGCTGGCCGTACGAGAGGGCGCGAATCCCAGCATCTTCTGAATGTTTTGGCGGATGGACATGGTGCACAAGATATACAGAAATATGAAGGAGCAGTCTGTGTACTCCTCGCCCAAAAGGTTTCTATGCGAGATGCCCTGCACCCAAGAAATAGGCACGAACGGCAACTTGGCCACCACACGACCATCGAATCTGGAAAAAATAATACAATTTTAGTTAATTTCACAAATTACACATAGCTAGTCTTTTTTGGGGACTTGGATTCCATTATTGAATAGATAGTTGATAGTTTAGTGGCAATGTCAATTAACTGTGTGCCGCTGACACGATGATGACCATCTAAAGAAATCATTTTGGTAATTACTTACATTGAATTGAACATACTCAGCAGAGCGGTGAATGCGAACCCAATGGCAAACATTGACTTCATTTTGACCTTGCAAAGAAAAAAATATTACCAAGTTCATAATAAATGCCAGCTGGAACAGATCGCTGGTTGAAAATTGTTTAAGTCAACTAAAATGGAAATTTCAGAAAATAATTAGGAGATCGGCAAAACAGGAAGCAGAGAATAAGTTCACTTACTAAAGATAAATCACGATTGTTATTTTTCAGTTTTTCCTCTTCTCGCTCTGTTTTCAAATGGAATAAATATCAAAATTAGAATTCATGAGGCCATGCTCGTATTGCAATTGGCAACAAATCTTCCCTTTCATTTTTCAAAGATATTACTCACCAATTTTTTTCTTGTGCTGTTTATCGATGGAATCACCGTGAGCTTCCTTTTTCTTCTCAACTAGAACGGTAAGAAAATTTTCTTTTACGACTGTATTAACAAGTATTATTGCTGCAAAAATAGATAGTTCTGCACATCTTCTGATTTGCGTTTGAAGCTCAAAGGCATTGTCTAATTTAAAAAAATTATAATGCACTAATAAAATAAACAAAACACGAATCTTGTGCCTACGTTTCTTGCTCTGTCGTTCGACTTCGGTCTTCAATTTCTGGTACTTTTCCGTTCGATAAACGAGTAGCCACGTCAATCCTGCAAATATATGAATTGTAATAAAACAATTTTTTAGATTAGTCGAGAAACATTCACATTCCAAAAACATTACTCCTGTGAAACGCATCCAAATTTGTGCAAAACAGTGAAATGAGTTAGAGGTGTGAATACGGATTTGGTGGCGGTTCATGCGACGTTAACAATTTTCAATACACAATCTACCATTCACCGCCAGTCGTCTCTGCTGTCCATCAGCGTTTCTCGACCCCGAACAACCACACACGCTGCTAGCCGGCTCAATAAAGATTATTTTACTCACCTTCGCCCAAGAGAGCCGTACAAATCGAAATGAAAAGAATCAACAATGTGTCTGACCACATTCTCAAAATTAATAATTTGTGTTTAAACGACTAGAAAATCTAAAAAATTGAAATCTCAAGAAATTAAAACATTGGCAATGCCTACAGGAAGTATGTTGCTTTCACAAGTTTGGTTGTTCACTGGTTGCTGGGTAGCGTTAATTTGGTTGATTCTGTAAACGACGACTGACGGCAGTTTTCATGCCAACTTGCAATGATACATAAGACGCACCCCATTTCGGAAATTCCTGTGGAAACGAAGTCACATTCCAGTAGTGAAAAAACTATGCTGCGCCAAAACCATAAACTCACGCTTGATATAGATTTTTACTAAATATACATGTATGGTAAAAAGTTTATTAATCTCATTTTAACAATCAAATAATAGAACTATCAGCATCTTATCTATTAAAATGAAAATTTAAAATTGTAAACTTGCTGAGAATCTTTTGGTCATCACTGATGTTGGGCGCGATGCCAACACCACCGTCTTTACTATATGGCTTGGCAAACCAAATAAGAATGGCGCATAATCAATCTTTTGTAACGAGAAGTCAGCCATATTTAAATGGGTGTAATACCAATCATCTCCAGCATACAATGGACGCCATTCTAATCATTTTTTTATCGCTTGTCCACGAAAGGTCATGGAAGAAATACAATTTTTGTAGGTCATTGGCGGGTCGATAGCGGAAGCTGTCACAAATTTGAATCCTCAGGGACCACTCCGAAGAATTGTGTTTTCATTTGTGCAGCGGGTTTAGAGAAATTGTCATGGCGAACGGCGCAATAACGGGTGGTGGTTCGAGCCTCGTCACGCTCACGTGTTCCACACACCACGAAACTCTGATCCAGCAACTCTGGAATTTCTTTTCTGACAAACGCGGGGTCGACCACGAATGTCAACTCGGTGGACAATCGATTCGGGCCCACAGGCTGGTAGTGGAGGCGTTGTTGTCGCCCCACGCGCTGGACAAACTGAGTTCATGTCCATGTCCGCTCGACGTCTCCGCCGGAGACCAGAACGTTGTCAACGATAGCCTTCGCGACCTCATCGAGTTCCTGTACAGGGGAACAGTGTCCGTTCAGGAAGATGGTCTGGACACCCTGCTGGCCACCGCCAAGGACCTCAAATTCCAGATGCTGGTGGAGGTAATCGAGTCGGCCAAGAGTGAGAATGTCACAAACAGTGAAAATGTCACCAACAGTAGACGCAAGCGACGAACGGTGACCTCGTCGAAAAAGCTGGTCACCTACAAGGAAGAATCGGACGCGGAGAGTGACGACGGCGAGTGGGACAAGACGCCGGCGCGCAAGAAACGGGTCAAGCTGGCCAGGACCGTCAAAACCAAAGTAGTGGCCACCGCCAAAAGGAAAGTTGGTCGGCCTGCCCTCTCCGCGAAGAAGGTGGGCGGCGGTAAGAAGAGTGTGATGAAGGTCAAGGCGAGTGTGGTGAAGGTCAAGGCGAGTGTGGGGAAGGTCAAGGCACGTGTGGTAAAGCCTGAGAAGGCGGACGTCGATGCGCCCGCGTTCCGAATTGTGGCCACCAGTGGCGACGAACCTTTCAACCCGGAGGATGTGGCTGACGGCAGTGCGGGTGAAATTAAGACTGAGGAGGTGGGCCAGACGAAGGTGGTCAAGCGAAAGCGGAAGGTGGATCCGGGCGCAGCCGGACGACGGACCAAGAAGCCGGCCGGCGTCAAACGAGTTCCCAAGAGTTTCGTCGATCCCCAGTTGGGTCTGTCCAAGTTGGAATGGAAGCGGGCGTGGTACGCCAATCTGCCACTCATCACCTGCGAGCACTGCACCTACAATACACGCTGCCAGAATCGCATGAAGATTCACCAGGCTAAGCACGACCCGGAGGTCAAACTGCATCGGTGTGATCTGTGCTCGCGCGCCTACCTCAGGTTTAGAATTATTTCTCCAACGACTGTTGTCGCGGACGTCCTGTCCGCAGATTAACCACTCACCAAACATATTTTTTGTACTAATCTCGTATTTTCGTTTCATTTCAATTTTTTACAGCGAAGAATCGCTCTCACGGCACAAGGCTCGCCACAAAACGTACAAGTGTCCGCACTGCACCTTCGAGACGGTGAAGCAGATCACGCACTACCAGCATCTGTATTACAAGCACAAGGTCAACAGCGGTGGCAAACCTGTGGAGAAAAAGTGCCGCTGCACGTTGTGCAGTTTTTCCTGCGTCTACGAGTGCGAACTGAAGAAGCACGTGGCCACCAAACATTCGTCAGTGCGGCCGTTCCAGTGTCACATATGTCAGTACTCCTCGACCCGGAAGGCCGACCTCGGAAAACATATTCGCAACGCCCATCTGCACATCAAGAACCACATTTGCGAAATTTGTGGCCATCGGTAATGAAACTGATAATCTGACAGGGGTTTTTTTGGTATTACGCCACTTTGGCAATATGTGCACTGTCTATCGACTACCATCTTTAACGACCCATCATTTGGCGCAGCGGAAACTGCACCACCGATCATCCGCAATTTTAATTTTGTTATCAATATCTACCAGAACCTGGATTCGAATCCACAATTTCTGAACACGATCTTGATTCACCTAAGTGTGTTAAGTTTTCCAGTAGCCGAACTGCAGATTAGCTTAATTTCAGCCGCGGTTGACCTGGTCGGAGCAGTGTGCAAAAGTGGGCCGATACCTTGTATTGTAGTTTCCCATAATTTATTTTTTGCGCTCATTAATTGGGTAATCGGTATTTTTTCATTGATTTATATTATTTGTATTTATCTGTCATCAAGGTGGGCGACTCAGTACCATTTGGAGAGACATAAGCGAACTCACTTGGTGGATCAGCTGCTCGTTCCCGAAACCTTTGGTGAGCCGGGCAACGAATCGTACGCCTTCAAGATGCTAGCTAGCGAAGCTCGTCCCTTCATTTGCCATGTTTGCGGTCACAGTTGCAGTCGACAGGACAACCTCAAAGTTCATCTTAGAAATGTACACAAAATTACCACCTGATCTGAACACGTGGACGAAAACTACGAATGTTTAAAGGAACTGTCGATTCATAATGTCGACGTGCACCACCCATTCCCACAAGCAATATAAATTCATTTAAAATGTCGTCAACCATAGATTAATTTAAAAAAAGAGTGACTGCAATTTGAAAAATATAAATGTTTATCATTTCTTAGTCGCTAGAAGTACAACTGTATCGAGGTTAATCACCTTGGGTCAATTTAGATTGGTGGATCTAAAGTTTGATCGATTGCTATGAAGTCGACTTTTTCTGTTTTCATTTTTGGTATGCTTGGGACTTTTTTTGGCTTATGATTTAGGAACTTGATAGTAAATTCATTTTCATCCCAGTCATACGAAATACGAATTGGCATAATGTATGTACCGTCGGATGCAAGATTTAACACCATATGAATATTTATTTTCACATATGAATTTTGTATATTTTTAATGACATGTGTCGTCTTTTAATCGTTTATTCGATTCGATCTGATGAACTTTATTTCTCAAGTTTAATTCTATTATTTCAACCTTTTAGATCGTTGTGGGACACTAAAAGTATATTTCTGTCAGCAACTTCCTGTTAGGGAAAATTAAGATTACTGTTCGACAGCGTGCTCAATATTGTTGACTGAACCTAATGGAATCGAACGATTCGATATATCCGTGTCTTTTTTTAAAATTCATATATTATATGTAAACGGCAAGGAAAATCATGTGATTCTTTTTCGACGGGTGGACGGACCGTGGGACCTTCCCCGTTTGATTGTCGATTCAATAAACTGCAATTAAAAAGCAAATAAACTGTAAATAGCAATTTATTTTCCCCAGTCTGTCTTGATTATAATATTTTTATTTTAGTTCAAACCGAAATACTGTTCATCTTAATTATGTAATTCGCAAAAATACATGACCGGTGCGAAGGGTTTTCTGCGGATGAATAGCGATTTGAATTTAAGCGCGAAAAAGGCTGTTTTATAGAGCCGACAAATCCGGCTACCTGTCATTTGGCCAGGTAATCGCACAACGGCGCCGTCAAACTATTTATGGTTTTTTACTTCTATAAAATAGTAAACATAGCCAACTGATAATTGATTAGTATTTCTAGATATAACATCATTTAGTTATTTTATTAGTTTTAGAAACCGCTTCACCTCAATCATTTTAAAGATTTACCGAAATATTGCCGGGGAATTGTTTTTCGAAATTGCGACACGGACATTCCTGTTGGTCATAAAACTATGATGTGTACGCCTACCATAAATTCGTCAAATGCGAGTAAAGTCTATGGCACGTGATTCAGTGAAGCAGTATTCTGTTCTATTGAGCTGGTCATAATATTCCCGCTTTTGTTGTGCGTGTGCGGTGCGCCCGACTTATTTCTGTGAGTGCGTCAAAAGTGTGAAGGGGGACATGTTTGGACGAAAATCCTTTGAATTTCCGCACCGAGTTTGTTTTATTTGACCGCATTATCGTTTGCGGATCCTCCAGTTCGTCCAACTTAATCGGGACAGACGATAAAATCGGCAGGATGGAACGCCAGTCGACGAAGACGGCGTGTGCTTGAGACGAGGGGCGCGTCAGAAATCCCAACGCACCACGGGGGTGGCCACTCCCCGCCCCCTTATTTGCACCTGTCCGGTGATTCTCTCGCTACCTTTTTTGTTGGGAAGGGTCCGAGGGGGTGTGACGCCAAAACTTGAGAGTCGGAGGAGTCTTCCCTCGACCACCAGAGTCATCTTCACTCAAGGTAGTTATTTTTTTTTGGCCGATCATGTTCACGTTGTTACCGACTCCCGAGTCAAAGACTCACCTGTCGGATTTTGTCACATCCCACCTTCCACTTTGGCGTTTGTCGCGGTGTGCGATTTGTACAGGTAGACCTTGTGCAGACAATAGTTTCGTTCGCCAACTCGTAATTAGACAGCCGGAGAGAAAATGTGTTTTCAGGGTGGTGCAAATTTGCTTTTGCATAACAGGAGCGTGTACAGTGGTACTGTACATAAAAGCTTTCCCGTCAATTGTTGAACAACTCAAATTACAAATGGATAGAGTCCAGTTTCGATCGTCATTTGTCGAAACTTCAAAATGCGCATTACAAATACGCGTGTCCACCGTCCAAATATTTTGAGTAATTGTTCAGAAAATATATTAACGCGTGTGTATATGTGCGAGCGTACCTCGGTGGAAACAATGTCAAGTCGTGTAAGTTGAAATGATCTAACGGTTGTGGAGCCTTTTTCACACTTGCTTTTTTACAGGTACACTGCCCAGCTCTGGAAAAAATATATTTGGTTTTTGTTCTGGATAATAAATTAAACGAAATTGAAATAATTCTTTTTAATTTACTCACTGGGATCTTTCTAGAAAAATAGCTTCGCTCGTTTGGCCCAGTCATGGCAGCGAAAGTATTTTCTAATATTTTTAAAAACTCTGTTTTGCGTGTGAATTATAAGATACGTTTTAACACTGTAGTTAGATTCGTCACGTTACGTGCTATAACGTCATAGCAATGGCGCCGCCAACATTTGATTTTTAAAAAATTGGATTCTCAAACGTTTGACAATTAAACTATTCTCTTCATAACGAAAATGTATTTTCTTCTGAGGTATTAATGGAATAATAATTAGCAATTCGGGGTCTAGTGTGGAAAATGCCGCTGACATCACTGGTAGCACGTGATTGGCGCACGTGAGAGCGACGATAGCGCCATTTTGGTGAAGTGGAGACGCCATATTGGAATTCTCCTTTTTAATGGCAATGCTTAAAACTTTAACGACCGATATCTCGAGAAATACACAAAATTGAAACTTCAAATTACTTGCACTCGACTACAAATTTGCAGAACTATCTACAGCTCTAATTTTATTTAATTAAGTTAAGCCGTTCGTAGATCTGTTTAAGGAAAAAATGACAAACTTTCTGGATTACAGAGTAGAATAAATATAGATTGTGTAATTTGTAAATGTTTTAATGTACGACGTCATTCGATGCATTTGTGTATTCAATAGTAGGAAATGATTGAAATCTGACTCCTTCCTCGTCGAGACACGTGTTACATTTACCTGGCGGTGTATTGTGTTGACTTTGGAGAGATTATGTGCTCTGAAAAATGAAGAGACTTTATTTGCTTCGTAGTCCATTGTTGTCGAGCTGTTCGTTTGTACTCGTATCGTACTTGGACCTATTCTATCGCTAATCTCATGAACTATATTCATACATGTGTGTATACAGTACACACATGTATGACTATCTTCGTGCGAGTAAATATCCGTAAAGTCCTTGTGGCAGAATCCATTACAGAATTTAATACTTGTGCAGAGAGGTATTACGTGGATAATTAATTCCTCACGCTTGTCGAAAGTGTACTGTAATTATGCTGGCAAATGTAGATTAATTAGTAGCCGCCAGCAGTGGTTAAAAATTAAAATTAGTAGAAATTTCGTTGGATTATCTATAAAATCCGTTGATGTGTTGGACACCAGGAATCTCGGTGCTTAGTTGTTGTGTTTTACTGTAAGCGACGTTATAATCGACTTCAAATTAGTTATAACCAATAGGATAAAAAATGAGTGTAATATCCCGCACTAATAATTGTGTACGGTCATAAAATAAGCGTGGAAATGCGCCAGGAGATTCCATTCTGTTTCATGCAATGTGGAATCTCAATTGGCAGCGAGTAATTAATGAGACGAGAGTCCAAAAATAACGAGAGCTCCGACTCTGGTCCCTACATATGTACTAATGGCATTTCAGAAGTGCTTCGGTGGGCCAATAAATCCAGTCGGACGTGGTTTCGGCCGGCTGCCCTCACCACTACCTGTGTACTGTACACCTGATAAATGACATCGCCTCGTTAGAGAAACCCGCGTAGACAGTACAGGTATTTGGAGAATTGGCCTGCTGGGTGGTGAGTTGTACTTCAGTGGCGAAGGCCGACTTTCGTGCCAAAATCCCCTTAACACATGAACTTATGCAATACATGGAGTGTACTGGCATATAATATGTTTCCATTACGGGGATTAATGTGGGTGTGGCCGCTTTCGGTGGTTCAGAGAGACGAAAACGACACGAATCCTTCAAAAAATGGGTGTACCGTGACTTCAGTGTCGTTAGGTTAGTTTGGATAAGTCGAAATCATTTAATCCGCAGTTTTCAACTGACTGCGGACTCATCTCTTAAAATGGTTTAGTCTGAAAACAAAATATTCATTTTCGTTCTTAAGAAATTAATCCTGATTTTGGGATCATTCAACAAGTTTTTCTGGATCTGGGATTTGTCAGATTTTGTGGAAAGTTTTAATTTTGAGTAAATCGGAAACTGCAAGCGGATGTGATTTTTTAAAATGTCAGACATTATTTCACACTGGAGGTCGCTTCTTTTAAACTGGTTTACAATTTTCTAGTTTGACGACGCATTATTACTGTACATTGTGTATATATTTTGCAGGTAATTCTCGTTGTTGGGGGCACACCCGTGTGTGGGCGCACACAATACATATATACTGTACACACGAGCACCACCTGGCCTCGGCCTACTAATCTACTGTACTGTACATGAAGGCGCGCAACGACGGCAGTTCGGGTCTGGGTCAATATATGGATCGTCTCCACCCCTCCTGTCCTCCACCATCCCCCCCTTCTCCCTCACACGCCACCACCGACCGAATGCAAATTAGGCGCTGAAGGGGTTCTGCGTGTAAATAGCACATTACTAGTTGTGGTCGTAACCGGGCTGACGTGAGATATTTGCTGCTCCAAAAAGCATGTACAGTATGCCTTGGTGGTGGTCATGGCAATGGATGGTGTCCCGACAGTTTTAATTTGACACGAAATTGCGAGGAATGACCTTAATTTCGATAATTTTCAATGAGATGCCTCGGAATATTTGGAGCTACGATTGCAATCATGACTGAATATTATTTAAAGGCTGTTGTCTCGAGACTCGGCAGAGAAATTCTTAATTGTTGTCTCCTAAAACAAAGACTCGGATACGATTGCTTGGTAATTCGAGGAGCAGTGGCAATATTATCGCTCGCCGCCAGAGGTCAGCACCTTCCGGATCAGATTCCCTTAGATTGGAGACCTCTTTTCCTGTCCTTTATATTTTTGCTTTCTCCAATTATTAGATCTCGGATTTGGTAACTTCGTTAAGTTATTGTCGAAACTTAATTTAGAAAAAATTAATGACGCTATTAATAAAATGATCGAAGTTGTGAAACTTTGATCCGTGTTTGATAAGATTTGGCCATATATTTTTGTTTTCTTTAACGCGAGACGAGACAGTTGCAGACTTTTTTCTAATCAACTGTAGTCCACACATCTGCTGTGTACGGGTGGGCCAGCGTGACGTCATTATAATAGCTCCTACCTGCGCTGAGTATCTCAAGTTTGGCTCGTCTCCAACTGCTGCGGTTCTTTTTGCAAACAAAAAATGCAATTAGTAGGGTAATTAACAAATGAATCTCAAATTAAATGCGATGTGTACGGTAATCTGGCGTCTAGTTCCAGCAACTTGGGGGATCTTGGATGGGGGAAAAGACACTCCAGAACAGGAATTGTTTTGTTTGAGGATTTCAATAAGAAGCTCTCCTTCCCAAGATATGAATTCGCTACATCCATTTCAAAATGAAAGATTCAGTTCATTTGAATCGATGAAACGATAAACCAAACCCGATGACGTCATCGTGCGGTAGCTCGGCCTTGTTATGTAGGTCGCTGGAAGAATTCTGAAGATAAGTTTGTCTAAAAGCGGATTGGGCCTCGTGTTATTATTGCATT
The DNA here is from genome assembly GCA_034698785.1 of Mycogona germanica. NCBI lineage: Eukaryota > Metazoa > Arthropoda > Diplopoda > Chordeumatida > Chordeumatidae > Mycogona > Mycogona germanica. Next base: position 41,849 of record JAQGBY010000153.1, on the reverse strand, counting down.
GATTTCTTATTAGAATTGATTCATACTGTAACCATGACAACGTAAAATATGTGTCTTTCGAAGCAGCGCTTTTGATAACTGAGAGGCTTTTAGGGATACAATCCCCGTAATTCCTGTTCGGGACGATACAATTGTGATCGAAGCGCAGCTGGTTGTCTCATTCGAATGCGCCTGTTTTGTTTTAGGACGATGGCTTCGAGTCGACATTTGTGTTTGCCATTCACAAATTGAAGCTAGTCGCCAATGTCTATTCAATAATAAATCAGTTAACAGTTTAGATAACGGAACGAATTTATGGGAGACGTGGTGAGCTAGGAAGTGATTTTTGTTTTAAAAAGCCGATGTGAATTTAATTTTAAAATAATGATACAAAAAGAGGAGAGTTGTCCATAAAATTTGTGATTATAACAAATTGTAATTTCACTTCAGTGTTAGCATTTAAAATGAATCTTTCAGATAAGCTCGATTAATTAACGGATGATTGCGTTCAATCAGTACGTAGGTGAAGACGAAGACTTATTTTTGCGACAATCCCGGGTTCGATTCTCGACGCGAGCTCTCTTTTTAGTCGGTCTCGGGAGTACTGGCTGACGAATAAGGGCTCACTACAGTGCATTTTTTATGTTTGATTATAGTTTTATTTCTAAATCACCTCGGAAGTGACAACAACATTTTTTGATTTTTACTTTCAGGAATAGCAAATCGTCATTCCCACGTCATCCAAAAACGAAGTTGTCGCTATGGAAGAGCTGTCCGAAGACCACGTGGAGTCGCTGAAGCAGCGCCGCGAGTGGGTCAAATTCGAGGAGGAAGGCCGGATCAACGGGGACGGTGACCCGGGCAGCACACCGGCCGTCCTGCCCGTGGAGAACGGACCCAAGACGACCACCACCACAGAAGAGAATAGCGGCGCTGCCGAGGTCCCCGGCACGGCCGTCATCGAGGCCACCCAGATCCACGTGTCGGTGGAGCGGCGTCCCGGTTCCGCCGCCGCCTCCCCCTCCGTGCCCAGTCCGGCCCCGAGGGGCGCCGCCACTTCCGGTTCGCCCGTCGAGCAGACGCCGCCCAAGGTGGCCAGCCGCTCCGCCCGCGGCACCCCCAAGGCCCAGATGCCCGTGTCGCCGCCCGTGGCCGCCGTCACTGGCACACCGTCCACCACGGCCACTTCCGGCGGCCGACAGAGCCGCGGGGGTGGTGGCGAGCAGCGCAACGAGATGATCATCCAAATGCCGCTGCGTTCCGAGCTGTCCACGTCCGCCGCCGGTCCGGCACACGAGATGCAGACTGTCTCGCTGGCCGATGGCGGCGCCACCTCCTCCAACGGCGTGGTGGGCAGCGGATCCGGTCACCACGCGACCGTCCCGCTGCGCGACGTGCGCAAAAATACCACTAGTCACGCTTTTGGTAGGTCACTGCTACGTCTGCCAATTTCTTGATGATTTTTGAAATCCATAAATAATTTAATTGAATGCACCTATCATCGCATATTCGGTCTTTCAAAAAGTGTACTGCTAATTGCGCTCAATTTTCATGTAGCGAACGGTGACATTTTGGTGACCGTTCTTCCTCAGAACGACAAGTGTCCGTGGTTGACGCGACCAGAATTTCGACCCGAACTGGTTCCCGAGGAGCTCATGTCTCAGCACCTGACGGTACGTAGCCCTCAGACGGCGAATCTGAAACGCCATGATCGTTGTGTCGCACCTACTAATTGATGTGTGTTATTGGTGGCGTGTGTGTATCTCAGCTGACAGTGGAAGAGTACCTGTCCGCCATGGAGGTGCTGGTCAACGATTTCCGCTTCAATTGCTACAATATCTGCTACAAGCGCATTCTCATGGCCTGGATTCTGCTCGGCTTCCTGGTGCTGCTCATCGTGCTGTTCTCCGGCGTGCGTGGCGTCGCCCTCTTCGGCGCCGGCGTCATCTGGCTCCTGCTCAACGCTTCCGGCATCTTCGTCTGCATGTGGGTCAAGATTAGGGTCAGTACATTTGAATCGCAAGTTACGAATTGCACGACCTACGTGGCAAATGTTTCTTTGCTTTGTCTTCACTGCCTGGGCCAGTACAAATTTGAATCGTTGATGAGCGCGGTTAGAACACAACTGTAAAAGGATACGATTGTAATATTGATATTATCCAATTTCTCTAAAACCAAATTCTAAGAGTGATTCTGTGGTAAAAATGATTCCGATATTTAAGTATTTCATGCTATAGGTAGTGGTAGAGGTGAAGCTTAATCCATCGCAAACTCTTACATGATTACAGTATTAGTAATAAATTGCTGGGTTCTGGGTCACCGAGTTATTTACGACTAAGCTTTTGCTTTTATTCTCCGCCCGAATCTTGAGTTGATCCGGTTGCTCGTCGCCTAATCGTAAGAGTTGTCTTTGACTCTTTTCTAGCTTCGATATCACCTGGAGGGATGTGTGGCTCAAGTGAACAAACACTTTCTCAAGCACAAGATTATGGTGGGAGTCGACGACCGGGGAAAACTGTCATGTCACAAAGTCAACGTATCCTTTATGTTATAATTTTGTTTTTGCATTTTGAAATCTCGTAAGATTTTGCATTGCTGCGCCTCTTGACGTAGCAGCAGACTGGAACTCAATTTCGTTTCCATGTGCCTAATTAAGAGTTTATTTCGCAATAGTTAAAACTGGAGCTGGGTCGTATTTCACTCAACCATAGTAGTAATTTATATTTCACAAGATCATGTTGTGTGCTTGTATTTCTTAACTCTCAAATAGCTAATCTTTGTGTACTTTGACTGCACTGACTGCGTGGTGAGTTTTGTTTTGTTAAATTATTATTTTCAATTTCTTATTTCTTGCATTTTTGTCGACAGCCCATAAAGTTTAATTGTACACTTACATTAAAATTTGGATCTATGTGAAATTTGAGGTGCTCTGCGAATTTCTGGACATCAAAAGTTAATGGAATGGTTAAGAATATGAGTAAAATGTACAAGAATATGACAAAATTTAGAGTCTAAATTGTGGTTTTTTTTAGCACAAGCTAAACGAGATGATCGAGACGGAAGACAAAGTGATGAACAGCCGCGAGGCGGAGCAGCTAAGCAAGCGGAACCAGTTTCATTCGCGGATGGACATCGACGAGAGCGACATCATCATCACCGGAAACACCAACACGCGGATAGCCAGGCAACAGGTAAGTGTGTGACGCATTTAAGAAGTGCACCCACCGGGCTTACCAGTTCAGTAAATAACTTATTCCCCTGATTTCTCTCGCCACAGGAGCTGGGCGAGCGTCTTTTGCTTCGCTACAGTCAACGCTGGGTCAAGGAATACGTGTGCAAGCGGCTGGATCTGTCGGTGGACACGTACGACCGCCAGGAGGGCGATCCGCCCATCCAGCCCCGACACTGCGTCTCCGCCCGCTGTCCCTGTCAGTTCATCGAGGAGCACCTGCGATACAAACCACGGGGCAAGTTTTGCGGATGTCAGCTGCTGGATTTCTGAGCCCACTCTCTCTTTCTTACGTGTATCTGTACATCTTCTCCTTGCCGGACACCCGTTGAGGTGTCGGAAGGTGGACACTCGAACACTTCCACATTCCGAGCCTGCTCCCTCCACACACACACACTGTATCTGTGAATGCACCCTTTTTCAAATTTTATTTCTCTCGTACACTCGTTGGAAATTGTGGAGGCGGAATAGGTGTTTAAGAGTGTGGGTGTGTGGATTTACCTCTCAAAGTTGACATTATTATTTGCATGATTTTTAGAATTCCATCGTTAATCGACTAGTTGTGAGTCATACATTTTTAAATCTTATCACGTTTTTATTCGATCATGTATTTCCAATTACTTTCATTATCATGTACCACTTGAAAAAGAGACTAGCTTAAAATTCTCATATGTGAATAATCTTCTTGCCTTAGAAAATTGCCAAGTGTGAAATATTTGAGTAACCTTTGCAGTTGCGACCAAAATAGAAAGCGCGGTGGTGGGGCCAGATTTGGGCAGTCATTAGCAATACTTTGTTGACCAGCACAGTTATTTGTCTTTTGGCAGAAAACTGTGAATTTAATAAGGGCTCTCGATGGATTAATTAGCGTCGTTTCAGCATTTTAAAACTTAACTGAAGCTACTAACCACTATTTTTATTACTCATCGTTGGATATAATTATTATTGTTGTTGGTGAAGGAATCACATTTACATTATATATTTATATATATACAATATACACACACCTTCCCGAAAATTGGTTATGGGGAAACTTGAGGGGCAACTAAATATTTTTTTAGGACACATTTACCAATCTTGCTGCTTAATTTTTTTGTTGCACTGCATGATCTATATTAGTTTCGTGCTTACCAGTTTAGTAGAAAGCCAAAATTGTGTCCAGGTGCTTTATTTACACAGCTGATTTTTTTTCTCTTCAATCGGTGAGCAATACATATTAGCATAATTCGAGCATAATAGACGACTGAACATGTTTAGGCAGCGTCCAACATGGAAAACAATATAACATTTCGATCGGGTTTGATTTGAAACGGCACTCTTAGTTTTTGGTAAGATTGTAATTTTTATTTTTGTATTTAGTGACATTCCATTTTATTTTTTAGAAGCAATTTTTGTTGACAGTGAGCGAGCGAAAAAAAATTTAGGTGTCCTGGAGTGTCAGGATTATTTTAGAATTGATGTTTTTTATGATGCGCATGTTCATGTTTGCGGGTGGGTCAATAATATTTTAGTGAAGTCATTTTTTAACTCGTTGTTGTTGATGTCTCGAGTGAACTCTCAGTTTAGTTATTGCAATATTGAAAATGGACTAGCGGCGGGCAATAAGTGTGCTCAAACTAGTTTTAGTTTCAGTGAATGTCATTTTACAATGTTAAAACAAAAATGTGTGGAAAAACAAAGATTTGGGTTTGGAACGCTTTACGCTTAGGACCAATATTAACTAACTGGGTAAGAAAAAAAAGCATAATATTTTTAGGGACACTTAACTACTTGTTACATGCATGTTGAAAATGGCAAATAATTTTTTTAAGTTGTCAGACTTAAGATTGTAAGCTGAACTGGAGATTACGTCAGAATCTGTAATTTTACTTCCTATTTGTATAAATTTTTGAGGTACGTAAAAATGATTGTGCAATGATTTATTTTTTCAAATTGGAAATTTAACTGTTGAAGGATAAACCACTGATTTGACTAGGAAATTTGTAGTTCTAACAGAATCAGACCCCAATTTATTTGTACACCTGTTTATAATAAATGATCATCGTTATGATTTTTTTCAGTCCAATAAATGGCGTTTTAGTTGAAACCTAGATAAGGAAACTCAATAATTCAGGCAGCTTTATCAGTAAAATTGCGTACATGTAAAAAGCAGCCAACTTAAAAATCTATGCACACTGGTTATCTATTCGACAAATTTGAATTTTCTAAATCGCACAGATTCGCTCTACATTGTTTTTCACTCGTATACATACGCTGAAAATATGTGGTTTTTGTCAATGCTGAACTTTACCATGTTATATAGATTACAATTTTACACAGTAAAATGAAAATAAAAAACTTTGTGTTACATGTTGCCTGGTCCCAGCGTACACACTGCATTATTTTTTTTCTACAAATTTGTGCACGCCCAAGTTTTTGGAAGCATGATTATTAGTGTTTGTAGGGTTAGATTTTTTAAACGATGATGTTGTATGTATGTAACCCAATCATTTTGCACCGCAAATTTAGGAATCTGTGTCGAGCGCAAAAAATCACAATCAACTTTGCATGGTAAGAAATCACCCATTTTCAGCATGTCTGTCATCAATTTCTCATTTCATCTTTTTTTTTAAACGTGTGTAGGGCACTTTATTTGCTCCTCTAAAATGGGTCAGATTGTTTTGGTCAAATGTACCGAAAACGTAATTGGAATACCAATTAATTATTTTATTATTATTTCTAGGATACTACAATTACGGAGCATCAACAATTCAAGTTTACGCGTGAAGAAGTAATTAGGAAAAAGTTTCGAAATCCGTCCAGTCAACACGCATTTTGTAACCACTGTAACGGTTAATTCCACCAATAATGCTGGGAACACTTTCAACATTCCAATTTACACATGTTCCGAATATAGAAATACTGTAATAGATCTATACATATACACTGTACATGTATATATACATACAAAAAATGTTTGTACATAAATATTTTCAGAATGTTTTATAGCGAATGGTGACATAACGGCTTGTGGAGAAATGCAAATGAACAGAACATTACAGGATTTCCGCTTTATTTGAACGTTGAAATGTGCTTTAAAATATAAATTTACCGAGTAAACAATTTCCCCGAGATGTCAATTTCGAGATTCTTATACAACAAAAAACTTATTTCAATCGAAAATCTGAGAAAAACACTACCACATCTCACAAATCGACATTTGTTGAAACCTTTTGATTCTATTAATCTATTACAAAACCAATCCTGCCTTAAAAAAAGTAGTAAATCTCCAACTCTGTTTCGAACAAGCTTCAAGTGTAATTAAATTATTGCTTCTACAAACGTCTTTCCTGAGAGTTTAGGTGATATTACAGTGAAAAATGCTTAGGTTAGGTGTCACGTTGATACAGCTTAGCGAGTTCATGTTCAACTCGATAAATGTTTACCAATATTAAATGTGTATATACAGGATGTGAAAGTTCAAGTTGTGATGTGTTCTAAAATTCCTTGCCGAATGAGATGTTCACACTGCGATCTCGGTAGAAAATGCTGAAAGATGAATAATTTGCAAATTTCAGGCTTTCAATAATAACCAGCGTTGACAATAATAGCGTAATTTACACTTTTTATAAATGTCATTCATTATTTATTTAGTCTTCCCCTATAACCCCGATTAGCGCCATATATTTTTATTCTAGTCATTTATCGGTGTTTCCCCCCCCCAAGTTTAGTGAGACATTGCAATATCGTTTATAGAGAGTACGAGTGTTAAATAATCCGTATGCTTACCTGAGTGTTCTTTTTGAGAACGACGACAGTGCCATCGTCGGTTTCGAGTTCGCCATAATTTGACAAGCATCGCACCTGCACAAAAAATTTGAGAAAGTTAGAAGTTTACTCGGAAATCTCTTACGAGGTGCCATTATTTATAGGCTATCGCTTTTGTACATGTCCTACGCTTTTACTATTCACTCGCTTTCAATTTACATTGTATAAATTGTTGATATATATACTGTATATTTAGATGGTTCGTCTGTTTTGGACCAAAGTCTGTTGTTTGTCCTGATTATACATTACCATGAATAAGGACCCCCAAAGTAAATATGTAAAAATGTTGTTTATAGTCGAGATATTAATGAATCAAACGCTCGTTTAATTATAACGGCTCTTTCACACTGGATCTCTATTTGACCAGGAACTTTCATATAAACTTCCCTATATATATATATCTGATGATGGCTCCAACTAGAATTTTGTCAATTCCAAGTGGTTAGATCGGTAGATGCGAATAATAAGATTATCGTTTTTTATTTATTATTTTATATTTCTATTTATTAATATATTATTTTATTGTTATCAATTTGGAAAAGTTCGTGATAATAGCACGAACTCATTAATTTTATTGTCTGTCTTATTTAGACCGTGGCTGATGGACCGAAAAATAAGGTTAATGTTGAACTGTACCTGAATGTAAAGAGATTTTGGTGGCATTCGATTCTGCGTTAAATCCAATCCCTTGTTGTCTCCTATCGACTGCATGTACTGGGCCAGGATTTTGTTATATTGAAAAAACCACTGCAACTGCGTGGGAATAAAAAGAAAGTGGATCATCCGAGCGTTATGGCTAAAAGATTCACACAAATTGGCTGTTCACATTTTTGACTAGAGCAGTTGACAAGACTCGTGTCCCTCGCATAGTGCCTACGCACCATGAAGAGTACGTAACACGTGTAGTGCGGTTGACTACAGTTTATTGGAATTATAAAAAAATCTTATTTTAAAGTTACCTCAGTTTCACTGAGGTTTCCTTTAATGTCTGCAGGCAAAATGCTTCCAAATTCCCATCTCATTCGTTGAATTCTTTGAAGACGATTGTATCTGAAATAAAAGTAACAGAGATTTAAAGTAAAATAAATGAAATGTAATATTAGATTGGATTTGACCTGTTCTTTCTAAAGACACATTTTCAAGTACCCATTTCGTGACATTTTCAATTGTAGCACTACAGGTAATTCTGAACTCAGACTCGACGCTTTCTAAACGCTATGGCACGAGGGTGACTACGTGATTGATTAACGCGTGCTGGGTATCGAACCCGGAACCAGTTAAGTGTTTTAAAATACTGGGTTTAACTTACGCGTATCCCAGCAAGCATCTCTTGTTGCGTTCCAAAGCAGCGTGGCGCAGTTGAACACCGGCAAACAATCCCTGATCGCCGTTAATGGTTGCCGTGCTAAAAATAAATTAATGAATCAAGTGTTCACATTAATTAATTTTTCTTTGATAGCACTCTTTGATTAGACGGTTGGATATAGTTCGTGATGTATCCAGAATATCAAATAGTTTTGCGAAAGGTTGAACAACACCAATACATACACGTCGGCTTGGTTGTCTTCAAATAATAAATACATTTCTTCTAGGACTTGTCGAATTTTTTCATCCTGTTGATTGACAAAAATTACCAGATAAGTCATGTTCACTCCAATGCCGAAAAATGGCATTCACGTATCACATTCCCAATGTCTAGGTCAATGGGATTCCAGAAATTACAACCTTCGATGAGACAAGGTACATCCAATGCGTCGTCAGTTGGTAATTTTACAGGCAACCTCACATAGTTCACTAACACTTAATCTAACATACAAAATATACGTACGTTGAAAGGTGTCAGATGATCGGGACTTCTTTCCAGTTCCTGTATAAGATCCAGCGCTTTCTCACCAAACATTTTCTAAGTTAATTTGACGTGTTTTTTGTTTATTCCTTTGGCTGCCTGCAAAGTAAAGTTGGCGCCCTATTGATCCTCAAGATTTGCCGCCAAACATATTTTCCCACGAGCGACTAAAGAGAGTCCGGTGTCTCCGAGAACATCAATGAGAGTTTTGCAAGAACTACCGCTTACAAAATCAATTGACTAGTTACACTAGCCATGCATTCTTAATCCAAGCATGTTTGAGCTGGGTGCGTTTTTAAATTTAACAATATCTGAGCATTCGTACCGTAGCATTCGATCTTGAAAGTGCTTCGCATCCTAGAAAAGTTCACGCCCGTCTCAAATATGCTTAGGCATCACAAAGGCGCTGGCGAGGGAGGGTGCGTTAAACATGTGATTCGACGGCGTGATCTGAGTTTCACGAGAGCGTCTGCAATCTCGAAAGTGGACTTTCCCTAATCTGAAGGCCAATTCACCTTACTCAAGCAAGCTCAAGTGTGCTCACAGTGCAACTCGGATATATGACTTTCGAAACCAGCGTCACCTAGTGGATCCAGCAGGAATTTCGTCTAGACATAGATATATTGAGGTAGATAACGAATTTGTTATTTGGCCTTGTGGTCAACTGGTGATGTATTTCGTTACTCGAAAGGAAATAAATGTTAATTATTTCTATATTTTATCTCTACCCACTCACAAAATACATCAAATTATGCTCTGTATATTATCGTTTATGCTGAGGAAAGTAGTCCACGTTGATAACTCACGACAGTGTCATTAGACTACACTCTATCCGTTCATCTCGTTGCCGCCAATGAAAAAAATAAGACTAATGGCGGCGGCGTGTTGTGTGTTCTCTCGGCGATGTTACCCGTTTCTAATTTGGCGAAATGTAGGAATCTAATGAGAACCGTCGGAAAATATGTAAGTGCGAATTGTCACGGTAACAATCTGCATGCCCACGGACTCGCGATTAGGACAAGAGATTAGGGAGGGGAATGATGGGCGAGCCGCCGTCGGGTCCACGACCCGGCCTGGTTTAGGCCTAGGGCTTTTATGGCTACGCTCGACGAAAACGTCAGTCGCCAGTGCCGAGTGTGGCGCGTCCCTCCACTGGCAAAACGTTGGTCGGTAGCGCCGCACGCGTGCCACCGTCTGCTAATATTATCAGCCAGCGTATACAGCATTGGGCTCTGGCCCTGAGGAAACTTCAATTTTCGCGCGCCAAAAAATGTCGCCGCTCACTTTTGGTCGCGGATGCGAATCGATAAATAATGTTTAGGATTGCGACCTTTGTTGATTGGCATCAGACCAGATCCATTTTCGCTGATCTCTGTTCTAGTTCGACTGAGCATGGGCTGCAGACGGAAAATGAAAGTGACCCAGAATGGAGAACGTGTGTGTGGGCGGGAAAATTAGTTGGGGGTTAGGGCTATTCTATACAATGGGCCGTTTGATGGAGGGGGGGGGAGTCAAAAGGTGGGGGATAAATTTGGGTGTGTTATGGGGGCAAGAATCTCTTACACACGGGAAAGACATCAGGGTTGTTGAATTGTCAATTTGTGGGTTTAAAATGTACCAATTTCTTCTGTTGAGAATCAGTTGAGACAAAATGTTCTAGAATATTTAGAAATTTATCAAGGTCGGATTATTCGTGAAATGGATAGTTTCGGGACCCCTTCCTTGCTTTTTATCGGCTGGTTTAAGGTAATCTCAGTACCTGTACAACCCTTCGCGGCTCAGTTGGTTGATACTGGACTTGTAAAAAGCGGTCAGGGGTTCGATTCCCGTCGCGAACTCTCGTTTATTCTCGTGGTATTCACGTTTTAAAAATAGAATCCAATCGCATAATTTGTGATGGGAAGTTTAAAAGTCCTTAATTGACAATCTCTGTCCCATATCGAATGATTGTTCATAAAAAGAACATTTCACCTCTCCATTTTATTCTATTTATGATTATGGTTACACTTTCCTTTTTCATCAAGGTCTGATTTTATTATATTTTTAAAGAGTCCTCTCTTCGTTTGGCCATGAATCGACTGATCATCTTCTTTCAAAACCTAATCAAGGTATATTTTCTAACATCACTCCCCATTTAATGTCTTACCAAGCAATCAAATTTAAATTTACCTGTATTCCTCGTGTCTGGCTAAACATTTTCCTGATCAAAGTCGATGAGATTGTCAACTTCATTATTTATTTAACTGCGATTTTGCACTCACTACCCAGAGTAAAAAAAAATACTCTCCCCAATGTAATATTTTTTTCCTCTCCTCAGAAAGGAACAGTTTTAGGCAAAAAAATGCAACCCGCCGTCAAAGCCATCATGGAATCTAAAAAACCTCAATTGCCATATGACGTATGTTACATCAAATTTTTATTGTTGCTTTTATATTGCTCTTCGAATCGAATCTGTCGCCTTATTTAATATTTATTTTATGTGTTGGCAGGAAATAACATAAGAACGATAACTTAATATTTTTTGTCGTTGAACATTTGAACTTTCAAAATATTTTCCGCTTTTAGAGAAAATTATGATTTATCACAACTTTCTTTGAACTGAAACTTGTGCTTTTTTAATCATTTGTTTCGTATCTAACTCATTATATGATTTTAAGAAATGTCAGGGTTTTTTTTCGTGTCTGTGTTCTGTTATCAAATATTATGTGTTATTAATATTCCTAAATAACTCTGCAATGCACGTTGTTGGTTGCAAAATACAAATTGTAAACTTACTGACAAAATAAGAATTGCCTAACTAATATGTCCACAATTTCCCACATTAGTACTTCTCGCTGACTTGGGATTCCAGCCACCTGTCCAATGAGGAAAAGACCTATTGCTATTGTGGCGGACCCGGCGAGTGAGTATCCATCTGCACAGACCCTCAGTTGACAAATTTAAATTGCGCCATGATCTTGAACGTCAATATTTTCTCCCTGTCCAGATGGTGTGTCAAGATGCTCCAGTGTCACCAGTGTAAGCAGTGGTTCCACGAGAAATGTATTCGGTGCTTAGACAAGAAGACCCTTTATTTTGGGGATAGGTAAGGCTTCCTCTTTCCTCCTTTTCCTCTTCTACCATTTGAATCCGTGTATGTCCGTGGATAACCTTATTTATCATGAATTATTTAGATGTTTCACTGATGTATTGTAGTATGAAAAGATTTTGTTTTAAAATTATGAGGACATAAATTGTTTGGGCAAGTGCTTTTCTTCTAACCAATGTATCTAAAAATATTACAGGTTTTTTATTTTCCTCTGCTCCGTCTGTTGTGAAGGCCCCGAGATTCTTCGAAGGTTAGAGCTTAGCTGGTGAGTTTGAGTTTTTCCCCAGTAATTTAGTCATTAATTTGGGATTTCTGTGATTACGCATCATTTGAACTCCCACTGGCAGTTCTACATTTTGCTTTTTTTCGTTTTTCGTCAGGTTGGATGTTGTTCATCTAGTCATTTACAACATGACCGTCATCGAAAACAAGACCTATTTCGAAATAAACGAGTCTATATTGCCTACTGTCTCCAGGAGTATCAACCTGTTGCAACTGCCACGCGAAGTGAGTCTCATTTCCAGTAGAAAATTAGGAGAAAAGGGGGAAAATCCAATCTATAAGAGCTAAATCTAATTAAAATATTAGTCATTCAAGCTGGTTCTTTCCGCATTAAAATCAGTGAAAACAGCAATTTATGATATAATGCAAATTAAGGTGATAGTTTGTTGATTTGGTCCTAACTTGTGGTTTGTCCGTTGGCTGTTTAGTTCGTGGCCACCTCCAAAGTGGAACGGGAAAAGATTGTCTTGAACGTTCTGCACACCAACCGTCGCCTGTTCAAGTGCGGTCGCGAGATCCGCAAGCGCTCCAGCTTGTGGGGTCTGCGCAGCCGAGCGCCACCCGCTGTGCCCGACATCCACGTCAACGTGGAGAAGTTGTTTGCCGAGAAGCTCACCATTCAGATGAACAAAAAGCTAGATATTAGCAGGTAGGATCTGTTTCGGACTCTCTTCTCGAACGAGGTACGTGACATTTCGTGACGTGCTCATTTTATTTTCTTCTCCCCACTGCCAGAAGTTCGACTCCGAAGAGGCGGAGCGGACGGTGCGACGAAGTCATCATCGACGCCTCGGCTGCCGTTGCCGCCGTCGCCGCCATTCCAAAGTTTGTACTGAGCGAACCCAAGAGTTACCAGACCCTACTGCCGACACCACCTCCCGAAGATCTCATGCCTGATTGCACGTTCAAAAAGATTCGACGCAGTTTGAAATCGGTTCTCAATGGAATTCAGGTAAGATATTTTTGCTTGCAACTTGAATTTATCGTTTTATTTGTGACTAGCGTCGTGTATTTAATGTTCACAACTTTTTGTTTTTCCTGTATGCAGAAACGTCCGAGAAGTTCTTCGATTGCTTCGTCGAATCCAAAAACTAAAAAGGTTCCATTGAATGTTCGAGTATTATTTTTGAGAAATTGTATTTTTCATTGCGAAACATCTGTTCATTGATTTTCTCTTTGTCGTTTCATTAGCCAAAGCGGCCAGACACAAGAGACGCTCCCAAGATTGTGGCTCGCAAGGGCACGGCGCAGCACGGCAAGAACGAGCGGTTGGGGTCGACCGGCACGAACGGCTTCACCACTGCCACCAACACAACCAAGCAGCCGCGTCCATCTTCACCTGTTGCGCTGGAGGACATGCTACTGGGCTCGCTGGAGACCCTCATCCCGCCGCTCGCCAGTTTCGATGGCACCAACAACCCCTTCTACCTGCCCAGCGATCGTCTTCGCTCCACCAAACGCAAACGGCACCCGTCCACCAATGGGAACGGATTGTCGCCTGCGTCCACCACCGCCCCCACTTCCACCAAGAGACGCTGCACCCGATCCAGCACCGGCGGGGGCGTCGCTGTAAAATCGGAACCGAACGCCGACTGTGAGGGTGAGTTGTCGCCGTTAGGGGCGACCAATGGCCGAGTGGTGGCTAAGGTGAACGGTCACCATCATCATCATCACCCGAAGAGGAACGGCGAGGTCACTGCGCCGGACAAACTAGACACCGTGGAACCGCGAACGCTGCGGAGTAGTGGTGGCGGACCTGTTCGGTCTAGCCGGCTCGGTCGGCGGAAGTGCGTGGAGGAAGCGGCCATGGCCACCTCTGCAGGAGAGCGAAGAAGTTCAGCCGATAACAACCACCACCATCATCACCTCCTCCGCCTTAACGGGAGCAAGTGCCAAGCGCTGGCCTCTCGTCGATCGCCGGGCGGAAAAGTGCAGTATTTGATCGAGTGGAACAAGATCGCGGACTGACGTTGCTTCGCCTGTTCTCACCACCTGAGCGCAGATTAGTCGAGATAAAATAATTTTATTATCTCACACTTTTTTAATAATTAAATTATGAATTTTAAAAATCCCAGGCGCGTTTAATCGAAAATCCTGGTCCACTTATTTCAGGACACTATGTTTACTATTCGATCTGTTGTCGATTTAGATGCGTCTCGTTTCCGCCAATTCCGGATATGTCGTATTTAAAATGAAAATTGTTAAACGAGCTGGTCTGTATTTAAAAATGCCTTACGCGGTCGGTCGGGTTACGGTGGGTTTTTTCTAACCTCCGGGCGTGCTGCTGGCTCGGTTTTTTTTTACTTCGAAATGTTACAAACCAAAGACTTATCGATGTGTTAGATGATCGGAGGAAGGACCTCCGGGGGAAGGACTTGTGACGCGCCAGCCAGTGTTTCGTGCGTGTTTCCTAGCTCTAACTGAATTGTTTTGTGACTGGACTGCTGCTGGCCAATCACCTATTGGTTGCTTGTATTCTTTCCCCCCACAAAATCCTTCTGTACCTAAGTATCCATGTACTGGGAATGTGCACCAACTAAACTGCCTTTTTTTGGCTCTGTCGAAAATCACAATTTCGCAGATGTCCATTTATTTTCGAGGCCGTGTTCCTTATTCGATTTGCACATTTATTTTTTTAAAAAATGCCCCTGCTGGCCTCGCCGATATTTGAAATTGGTGGTCTGTGTTTATTTGTGGGCAGGTTTTGTGATCGTGACGTTTATACAGAAAGTTCATTTTTTTCCCTCGAAGGGTGACTTGGGGTGTTGGCCTGACGCATTTTTAAATTTTGGTCAAAAATGAAGTCCGCTTTTTCAGGTCGTATTTTTGTTCCAATGTGGTCTCACTGGGTGGTCACCAACACTGTCTCTCACAAATCGGACAGAACCCCTTAAAAAATTGATTTTGTGTTTAGGTTCATTAGAACCTAAACACAAAAATCAATTTTTTTGTGACTTAGACAATGCGTTTTTTATATAT
Source organism: Mycogona germanica (assembly GCA_034698785.1). Taxonomy (NCBI): domain Eukaryota; kingdom Metazoa; phylum Arthropoda; class Diplopoda; order Chordeumatida; family Chordeumatidae; genus Mycogona; species Mycogona germanica. The sequence continues at coordinate 26,639 of JAQGBY010000153.1, read as the reverse complement.
ATATATATATGTACAATATATAAAACGCGTACAAGACGCTTTTTGTAAGTGTTACCGCCGGCCCTCGGTGTAACTATTTCAAAGTGTACCTTGCCATTTGTAATTTATACTGTAGATATTGCCAACACAAGTGTTTGCTCCTGCGAATGAAGGCTAATTTCTGATAATCCGTGACAATCTCTAGTTAAGCTCTAGCAGGCAATTTTTAATTATTTCTATAGCGCGTCGAAACTTTTTAAATCGAGTTGTTTTATTAAGCAAGATGATGTCATCTCTTTTGCGTTTCACAAATAAGACACGATGATTGGCTATGTGAATAACCACCGACAAGTAAGGAATGAGATCACTGAGAATATTTGTTTCAAAACGCTTGAATTGTTCAAAACATTTCATCCTATCAGATTCTGAGAGTTCGTTAACCTGAGAGATCAATGCAAGTTTCTGTTCATCGAAGTATCCCGAAAAATGTTTCGGGCGGGATAAATTGGTTTTTGTATAAAGAAAATTGAACTTAATCACCTCTAAATCCCTATAAAAAACAAGAACACCTCGATTTTTTATGTGGGAGGCTCAAAGATGGTTGCCTTCGTCCCCTTCTAGTGAGAAGTATAAATTTTTTGAAGTTATTGATACGATTATTGAGCCGGGTCCTCTTTATTAAAAATAATCAAAATATAAAAATGTTACAGATAGTTATTTTTAAAAAGTAGATTATGATGTGGAAAAGGTGTTAATGTTTTGACGTAGAACTGCGTGTTTCTCCTCATGTAAGGGGAACGAATTTTCTAGAATTTTTCATCGCACTCAGAACTCAATTTTGTTTTTGTCTATCACCTTCAATTCCTTTTTATGCGTTCCACATTTTAAAAATTATATAAATTGCTTTTACATTTTTTAAAATCATAATTGCGAATGTAATTTGTGAATTTACTCTGGCCAATTACAGCATTCCTCTCGTGTCGCTGAAAACTGTTCCAATGATTTGATTTCACCTTCATACTTTGTATATATTTTTTTTTCAATATGAATTTTTTTGTTGGTCACTTGAAATCCGAAGCATTATCTGTAAGAAAGTCGTGCGAGACCTTCTTGTGGCGACAAAAAAAAAGTTTGAGACCCCTTACTGCCATTTTGTTACTTGTACGAGGACTATTATTTGTGTCGTTACGTACTAGGCTAGGCTTTTTACAATTTAGGAGTATCTCGCTGCTTTACAAAATAAATAAATTTACATATAACGTTTTGGAAATTACATCATTACAAGTTGATCACGAACTTCGAAACTTATAAGTTGTTAATTCGTCACATGTGAATGCAGTGCAATATTAGGAACATTTCATTTATACTAAAAATGTTTAAGAGACAAAATTTGAAGGTTACCTGATTGAGGTGGGTTGTCTCTCATTCAATCACTTTATTTGACAATTTTCAACAAAGTTATCTTTCATTTATTGGATAGTAGTTGTGCAACTCCCATTTTTCAATGCTGCCTTTTTGAGAGATAATCACTTAATTTCAATTGTTTCGTTTTTCTTTCTTGTTTTGCGGATGCTTCCCACGCTCAGTCAAGACATGGTCGAAACAGTTATTCACACCGGTCGTTTCACAATACACTTTTAGCATTGACCTTGCTGGGGTTGTGAAGTTTTTTTTTTTTTGTTGCTGTTGAAGATCGGCGATGATTGTTTGAATCGTGGGCTTTCTTGCCCAGAGGTTCCCGCCCATCGGTTTGGCCACGAAAATAAATTATCGAATTTTTTTGTTCGCATTCCTGGCAATTGAATAAATCTAATGTTATATAGCTTAGCTGTTTTCTCGACGGAAAACTATGGGTGGGCGTTGTGGGGGCGCGTCGCGAATTTATCTTCGAATAGTCAAGAATTTTTAGTCATCAAGTTGACAAAAAATAATTCCTGCAGCTCGATTTGCAACGTTTGAAAATATTCATTTGTTTGCGAATTGAATCATTTTCGATATTCTGTTGCGTTTAGTTCGTCTAATTGGATCGAAGGGTAGCGAGTTCGAACCCTAAATGGTTCGTCCGATTAGCTATTAGATTTTGCGGGTGCTGAATAATTTGTTGTAATTGATCTTTCTCGTCAATGTCATGGCTCCAAAATCACGTCCGTGTCGAGGATGACGTCGTGTCCGTTAATTTACGTTAAAAACGTTTTTCTATTTTCTCAAATTCTAAATATAATTTACATGTACATTCGGGAATATTGTTTGATGATTCGAAGAATTGAAGTGAATGTTGAGGCGCGTCCGTAAAGCGCGTTGGTTGTGGCGTTCCAAGGTCTTGTACCGACTGTTCTCGACTGACTTAATAACGTTGACGCCCATCCTCCGATTCTCATCGGTTACGTGGTCAAACGAAATCCTTCGAGACGCGTTACGTAATTCGAATGGTCAGTGCGTGGAAGAACGCGTTCGACACTTGCTCAATTACGTGTATTTATAAGGCTAATTGGTTAACGATATTTATCGTACGTGGGATACGTTGCCGATATTAACTGTGATGAAAATATGTACTACCGCGAAAGGGAAAGTGGTTAGAAGGATTTTTGTGAGACAGTTTGCGTCATCAATCCAGGGCAAATGTCTAACTTCCGGTTGACGTAACCGTGGATAAAACTAACCTTGTTCAGCTTAGTTGAAAAAATAAGATACAAATTCTATGTTTTTCTGAAACCAGAGAGGGACAAATCACTTTTCAGTTTTTCAGATCTATAAAAATTGAATTGTGTGATTGCCTGGCAACCCGGGGGCAGCGGCAGCCCACTCGCCCGCCACCAGAGGGCACCCCCTCACTTCGATTCGACACCTCTTTTCCTCTCCATAGGTGTGACGTCATTGTCTCTCGCTGATGCATGTGACGTCAGCACCTGCTTTATACTCTCGTCTACAATTCCGAAGAAGTCGCGTTTAGGAAATTTGTCTCGCACTTTCGGATTAAATTGGAATCCCGCTGCGTGTCATGTGACGTCCAATCATGGTCACATGACGAGATCGTTAGAAGACGTTCTCACCTCAACTCATCTCCCACGCACATTTTCCACGTCTCTGTTTTGTCGACACCTGAGTCTCTCCAACAGGCAACAGGTACACTACTGTACCGAGAAAGTACTGTACAGGCGACACCCAAATCTGCTACATCACCTCCGAGATCCAATCTTATTCTTCAAATAAATCCACAAACGTCAAGTTTTACTGTAACATGCGTCCAGACATTTGACCATGACTGGACAATCTGATTTTAATATCTAATTGATTTATCCGGATTCTGAATGTCAATTCAATCAGTGTCTCGGCTTTGGCTACAGGTGTAGAAGCTGTTGATGAGAAGGACACATTTGTGGCGAGAGTCCTTCCCACACGTCCATTAGATGACCAATGGCTATTGAGCTGTAAAAATGCGTCATTTCGCCCCCGCGAATATATTCACATTCGTATTCCCTGCTTTTTGTTGAGGGTCGCGATCTTGTCTACTAACCTACATTCAAAATGTTCCCATTTAGTCGTATACGAATTCGGACAAGAAACTGGTTTCTAACGATTTGAGCGAACCTTTAACAATCTTGACTGAAATCCGAACTCCAAGTTTTTATTTTGAGATAATGCATTTCGTAAAATTACGCGCAACGTGTTACGCGCTTCGTGAGATTTCACATTTGCCATCCATCATGGACTATTAAAATTCTAATTCTTAACAGGCATTTGAAATTGTTATTTCTTAAATATTACTCATTCATATTTCAAGTTTTGAAAATTGATTTGAGATATCTGGACTTCACATTCTCCATGCGCGAAGCGCACAAATTTTGAAGCTTACCTTTTAACTAAGTGAACTAACCATTTATGTTTCACCAATTACTGAAACCTGATAAGTATTGATAACAGATTAATCATTTCAATTTGTTTTAAACATGTGTAAAAAATATTTTGTGTCCATTTTTTGCATCAATCATTGATGCATTGATGAATCATTAATGAGATATTTCAACTGATTGAAGAGTAAAATATGCGCGAAGCGCACAAATTTTAAAACTTACCTTTTAACTAAATAATAATAAATGTTTCATCAATTACTGAAACATGATAACAGATTAATCATTTCAATTTGTTTTAAACATGAGTCTCAAATCGAGTAATGTCAGAATAAAATAAGTTGGGTAACGAATTCTAGAGGGGTCAATTTTAAAATCAAGATACTAGTGCTCAATTCCGTGAATCGTAGTTTTCCTAGTTGCAAAACATGTAGCTCCATCTGCAATTATTCAACATTGTTTTGTTGAATAATAATAATGTTGATGATGATTCAATTACTAACAAAGGGTTCCTTTCGGTTGTGTATTATAACATTGTCTCGGTTTGGCCAATGTGGGGGGTTTTGTGAGTGAACTACATCTCCTTATTTGTCTGTCTCGAAGGTTACAGACGCGTCCCTAGCTAAAAAGCAAGCAGCAGCAGCCATATTCCTCGATCGTCTATAATACTTCTATAAAAGGAAAAGGCGACCTTGGCGATATTCGAACAGGGGTTCGGCCGCACAAAACCCACCTTTTTAAAAACACTTGTCCGTGGCCAGAGTTGTTCTCGACGACGACGACGAGCTCACAATTTATTTCATCGCTCGGCTGCTTAAAGTCAGCTGTCTCATTTTTGCAGTGACTCGGGAGGGTCCATTAGGATCCAACTGGTGTTTTTTTTTTGTAATTTCTATGAGTTTGACGAATTTCGGATTAATCAGATTAGTCGAGAGGATCTGAAATTGCGAGCTGGTGGTTGGTGATTGAAGATGCGCGCGTTGCTCCTAATTGTGTGTGGCCTCGCCATTGTTGGACATCTGGTTGCTGCCATCGATTATGAAAAATATCTGCTGTCTGAGAGCGAAAAGGTAAGAACATTTTGTTAAAGATACAGAAAAATAATAGACAAAAATTGATATCTCTTTTTGGGGCCTGGCAATAATATCACATTAAAACTGACCAACTGATCAATTCGAAATTTTGGATCTAATTTATTTTTAACAGTTCACCTGTAAATTGATCATCAATAACTTTTAACTAAGATGGTGGGATTGCAAGACTACAATTTGGAACTCGGCAACGAAGATAGTTTAAACGGAAAATTTAAAACATCTCGAAGATAAATTAAGAAAATGAAAGTTTGCGAAACACAAAAGACAAACGTATGAACTCATCCGTGACTTGAAAAATGCAAAAAGGAAGTTTTTCATTTTCTTAATTTATCATCTTCGAGAATATATGTTAAATTTTACAATATGTTTAAACTATCTTTGATTTTCAAATTGTAGTTCTGCAATTCCACTGTCTTAGTGAATACATCGGCTCCTCTCTTCTTTCGTTGAATAACTTTTAAGCTCACCGAGGAAATTACTTAATTTTTTAGATTAAACTTTAATCTTGTTTATTGCTTTCGAATTTATTTTAATTTATAATTCTATAGATATAATTTGAGTTTCTGAGAAAGAGTTCCAGCTAGTTTTATTGTACCAATTTCGTGTTTACTTATTTTTTTTCTTCGTACGTCTGAATTAATTCTTGAAATGGGAATTATTTGAATAAACCGATTTAATAAAGCTAAATTTATGTTTCGATTTGTTTCAGAATTTTGAAATCTCGAATGGCGAATCGACCGAAGAAGAGAAACACAAGACGAGAGGCGTAAGCGGATATTCCTATGGAACAGGTAAATTTTTTGCAATAAAATGATTAGTTCGAATCCCGGTAGGAGAGACCATTTCGTATTGTGATAGTAAAAATCAAATTAATGCCGTAATCAAAATCAAATTAGCTGACCAATTCGTGCATAATTCAGTGTAAGCTCTGTCAATTGAGTTGTGGCTACACACCACAGGTGACTCGACAGGTGTACTCAGGTGCGAATATTGAGTTGTCTGTACATTGAGTAGTTGTCTAAAGGCTAAATCCCACGCAGTCTGTGTCCACGGAGGCGCCAACTGAGGCGGGAGAAAGTGTTTGAAATGCAGGCCAGCGCACGTTGTGTGGGTTCACTTCTAAAACTGACCACACCCGATCCGGGGAGAAGCTGGGAGGAATCGAGTCGATTTGATTGAGTTCTTGTCTCTTTGTTTGGAGCAGTGTCTGACGAATATGGCTACCGTTCGGTGGTGCACTCGGAGCGTCGTGGTCACGTCAGTCAGGGCAGCAGCAGGGAGAGCAACTGCGAGGTTTATCTGTGGCAGGGCGAGGGATCAATCAGCAGTCGGGATTATCCCTTTAATTATCCCTCGTCCAGCGAGTGCCTGTACAGGGTGCCCCGCGTCGACTTCTCCTCCTGCGCGCTCGAACTCATCTTCCAGGACTTCGACGTGGAGGAGGGTGGCGCCACCTGTGAGCGGGACTACCTGCAGATCGGAAACCGGAAGTTGTGCGGTCACATCGCCTCCGGACATAAAGGTGATTGAGTCATGAACCGAGGCTTTCCCCTATCGAGCGAGCAATCAGGCAATGCAGGGAAGCATTGCGGGAAAGCCTCAGATCAAGGGGTCTTTTTTTGTAAAACTGCAATTCCATCGAATTTCTTGACTGTTGGTGTTCGGAATTTTAACTTTGTCAATGTGACTAATATTTTTATTGAAACAGAGATCGTTGAATTTCCCTACAACCTGGCGGAATTGGTTTTTAAATTCAAGTCGGACAGTGTGCAAAGTGGACGTGGTTTCAAAATCGAGGTCCGTCGTATCTACAAGTCCTGTTACCAGCTCTCAAGTATGTTATTTTTATTTTTTAAAAAATGATAATTGTAAATGTTATGTGAAATTGTTGTGTGCCTGATGTTGTTGTTGTTGGTCAATTGTCGTTTTTGCAGCTCCCGTCTTGCCTAACCTGAGCGTGTCGACGGTGCAGGGTCGGCTGACCAGTTACGGCTATCCGGATTCCTACCGTGAGAACACCAACTGCACTTACATCATCGAGAAGCAACCGGGATTCTGTTCGGTGGAACTGGAGTTCCTGGACTTTGATGTGGAGCAAGGACCGTACGGATGCACCCGAGATTATTTCGTGATGGAGGGAACGCTTCACTGCGGCACTTCGCTGCGAGGACGCAAAGGTAATTTTATATTTACACAGCGATTCTGAAAAATCTAAAATCAGTAAATCACATTTTAAAAACAAGAAATCCTGAAACGTTTAATTTCATTTCCCTCTAGTGACCATCGATTTTAGCGGCTCCAGGGAGATTTCGTTGAACTTCTTGACCGACGGCAACAGTGGCAATCGCGGTTTCGATATCCGTTACAAGCAGGTGGCCTGCGCCGGCTCACCGAGTAAGTCCGACACTAAAGTCCCTAATATTTTTTTTTATTTGAAACCAAACTGGTTTAATGTTTGTGTTTGGGTAGTACGTGTAGTCCAGCAGCAGCAGTACCGCATGGTGGTTCCGGCGCTGGTCTCCCGTGAGTCGTCCTGCGACGCCGACTACTCCGACTGGGACATCCGGTTGCGCAGTCCCGACTATCCCCGCTCATACCAGAGTGACGTGGAGTGCACTTACACCATTCATCGGGCCTCGGTTGACGTGTGCGAACTCGAGTTCACCTTCCTCCATTTCGACGTCGAGTACGATCGTCTGTGTCGTGGCGACTTCCTGGAAATCAATGGCGGAAAAATCTGTGGCCCGTTGCCCGATCGAACCGTCCGTGAGTCAATCAACTCAACTCGTTTTGTGCTCGTCAAAAACCAATCGATCGAATGTTGATTTTGTCTACAATAATTGTTGGTGCTGGTTTCTCGTTTCAGGTCGAGTTCGTTTCTACGGTTCAGAAATTGTTGTCCGCTTCCAGTCGGATGATACCGTCAATAGGGTAGGAATCGCTAAATCTTATGACGTCATCCCAAAACATGTTCAATCGTGTCTCAAGTATCATATTACGCTGCTATTTCTAGTGATGTATTTGTGACGAAAGTCTCTTGGGATTTAAATCCCAATAGTCTTCATAATTTCCCAATGCCCCTAACAATTCCTTTGTATAGAGACTTTTGGGACATCCGGGCTTCTATAAATGTACTAATTGCTCCCCTCCAACTAACTCTCTGTGATTTTTATTTTAAAATTCTGTTTTGAATGAATCATCTCTGAATGAGCCCCCCTTTAAATGATAAGAAATACTCAGTAGAATATTTCTGTGATTTCTATGTAAAATTATGTTGTAAGTTTGTTTGATGCGCCGTAAGAATATGGCATAATTTTTTTTAATTCACAAAAATGATAGTGTAATTGCGCAAGGCGCAATTTTTTTCAAAAACATTATAATTTCAGAATAATAAAAACAAGAACTATTACTGTTTTTGTGGGCAGCGAACCCGACCCCGGGGTCAATCCAACCTCTCTGGGGTTAGAAGGGCAAGAAGTTAGGGATCCAAATCCTCTCCTGCAACTACAATCCTGACTATTTCTGAAATTGCTTTATCTTTTTGTTCATTTGTTCAGGCCGGATTCGAAATCATGATCAAGCAAAGGAGCGATTGTTCGGCATCTGCGCCTCTGAAAAGTAATGCGATGACGTTACCCGATGGTCAATTCAAGTTTCGTGAATTCGTTTGAAATCTTACCCCCTTTTTTTGTTTGATATAATTTCAGTAATACCTTACGATCCGGTGGGTCAGAGTTTCTGCGACGAGCAGAAGTCGTCTCAGGAGTTTTTTCTCCAGAGCGACAGTTATCCGGCTCAGTACAGTGACTTGATGGATTGCGCCTACGTCATCAGCAAGTTCTCGTCGCTGGTGTGCGAATTGGAGCTGACGTTCTTGGCCTTTGACCTGCAAGACGATGCTAATTGTGACTATGACTATCTGGAGATTGACGGAAAGCGATTGTGCGGAAACGCTCATCATGGCACCGTTCGTAAGTCCGAATTTCAAATTGCTCTTCCGGTGTGATCACATCAAAGAATTCATTTATTATATGAAATATTTAGTTTGAACTATTTTTCAATATATAATCAAACCAATGGGAATTAATTATACATGTATTGGAGCTCGTTTAGATTAATCAGAATAGCTGACGAGTAATTAATTCAAAATAAACAATTAGTAAATTATGTAAATGCTAAAAAAAATGTTTCAAAATTTAGAAGAATCGGTATTTTAAAAAATCGATTGTCACAAATTAAATCGGTATCCATTTGGAGAAACTCGGCGAAAGAATTCAATCGCGTTGCCCATTTTTAGCGATATAGGTTGGGATGGCTTTTCTGCAATACACCGGTGTATTGCCTGTTTTGCGACCTGTTTCAATGCACGGATTGCTGCCCCTGCGCTCTTATGCCGTGGCTCCCAAAAATGACTCGTAATCAATATCATTATTTCGATTACGATTATTTCATTATTATTTTCAATTATGTTTACAAAGGACAGCTTTTCCATATTAATATCTGTCCTTAAAATATGATCTCGTATTGTTTGTATTTTAATAGAATTGTTCGCACATTCAGTCGAAAATATTTAATTTCTGCTGGGATAATTTTCAGTGTCATGTTTATCAGGACAATCAGGAGTCGTATGATATCAATTGAATCTACTTTGTACATAGGACGCATCAAGTTCGACAAACCCGAGATTCTGATTCGTTTCCATTCGGATCGTTCTCATTCGGGACGAGGATTCCAGATATTCGCTCAGCAGCGTCGTGATTGTGAGCAACCCACTTACCGAATGCCGGTGGTACCTTCAGGTGAGACTTCATTCCTGTTTCGGTACCGGTGATATCGAGAACGAGGCCTCGATCCCATCTACTCTTAATATATCGTTAACGGAGCGTCGTCGTCCATTTTCGCAGAGGTGTACGCGGTGGTCGTACCGGAACCGGAAGTGCCGCCGCCCGCCTGTGATGCCGTGTTCACCGTCGGCGATTTCCGCATCCGCAGCATCAACTATCCGAACGATTATCCCAACAACCTCAACTGCGATCTACACGTCCAGCGCTTGTCCAGTGACGTGTGCGAATTGCAGTTGCGCTTCAACGCCTTCGACGTGGAAGACGACACCGGATGTCGATACGATTATCTGGAGGTCAACGGTCAGAGGTCATGCGGAACCATTCCTGCTGGCACCAAACGTGAGTTGTTAAACGTCTTTATCTTGCAAGAGATCAGCTTTTTAAATTCTTTGAAGAGCTTTGCAAATTGTAGATTGATCTTGATTGATGTTTTTATTTATTTATTCTGTCGGAAACGTTTAGGAACGTTACCGTTCACATCGTCCGAGATCGTTATCCGCTTCCGGTCCGATCGCAGCACAGCTCGACCCGGATTCGACATCAGCGTTGAGCAGAAGGAATGCCGGAAGCCGGTCGTGGTTGTGCCGGCTCCAATCTACGTCGTGGAGACGAAACTGCCACGTAATTCACACTAGTTTTGAAATCGTTTTTTGCTCCATCTATGTCGAACTTTGTCGAACGCATTTTAAAAAAAGAAATGACAACGTTTTGCTTTTTAAAGAAAGATGGCGTTGTCATTTTTAAAAAGCGTTCGACAAAGTTGAGTAGAGCATCTTCTGATTGGACAAAAGTAGGAATCATCTTCCTTTTCTCCGTCTTTCAGAGGTGATTGCGTCAGTTCCGGTTGAGTATCCTGTGACGTACGCCGTGCCCTCTACCGGCTGCGACCAGGTATTCACCACCTGGGAGTGGTTCTTCCAGAGCGTTCACTTCCCGCTCAATTACGGCGTCAACGTTGACTGCACTTATCGAGCGCTCAAGTTTTCGCCGTCAGTTTGCGAAATCGAGCTGCACTTCATGTCGTTCGACACCGAATTTCATCACGACTGCGCCAAGGATTATCTGGAGGTGGAGGGAGAGCGGTTCTGCGGAACCATCGCACCGGGAACAGTCCGTGAGTGAACCAGTGACGCAACTCCATTAAGAACGTCATCGTGAGTGGCGGCTGGCGACTAATTTTGGAGGACTCCTTCAAAGAATTAGTCACCAGCCGCCACTCGAGTTGTTAAAGATGAATTGCTTTAAGGAAGATAGAAAAGTGGTTGAATTGTTATCATTTAGTTAGGATGATGCCCGTTCAATGAACGGAAGATTATTTTAATAGTGAGAGTGTTGAATGTATTTTGATTTTATTGTGTCGTAACTAGGGCGCTACAAATTCGATCGTCCCGAGTTCCTGATCCGGTTCCACGCAGACCACGAGAACTCCGGCGTGGGTTACAACATCCTGGTCAGACAGTTGACGAGCTGCCCCGCCGCGGCACCAGCCAATGTCGTCCAATCTGCTATTCCCGCCAGTAAGTTTCTTGCCACTCGCAAAATTCAAATTGTACACCACACTGTCAAGCTTCAAATTTTCATTTTTCATTTAAAATTCATTGTTTCGATTACATTCACCGATCATCTTGGTCGATTGTTGCGCTTAATAGTCGATTTACACCGGGAAGATCGGCTCCAATGGAGCCGAAACATTAAAGGGAAAAACCGTCGCATTCAGGTTTACAAATCGCAGCTTCGAGGAGCGCTTTTTTCCGCTCCCACCACTAATAGAAATTTTCCTATTCTGAAGGGAGCCTCGCGTGGAATCCATTTTCACTGAACGAAACGTAGCGCTCTTTAATCCATGAGCGGCAATGGCACGATGAGAAAGCGCCACAGTAGCGCTCTCAGAGCCGCGTAGCGCCGACGTCATTTCGGCGCTGGGGAGACGCCAATGGTGTTTGTTGCCAATGGATTCATCTCGCCCGAAAAAGATCGGCTCCATAGGAGTTCCATAGGAACCGATCTTTTTGGTTTGAACTTAACTTAGAGGCCCGCTCTATGAACGGCTAAATGACGATAATTCATTTTGAGAGTTTGCTCTGAGTTGTTGCACGAATATTTCTGCAATCATCTATTTTGTTTGTACATTGGCAATTTTCGTTTGTGAAAATTTGATTTTCATAATTGTGTCGCCTACATCTTAAGAACACATTTATAAAGTGGAGCCCTTTTTCGGTATCTCTTTTTCTTCTCACCTAGGAACTGTCCTTGTCGTTCCGACAGCCCGCGTCATCCCCAGCACGGTGACGACAGTTCCCCTCTACGATTTCTCGTTGTCTCAGCCCTCCAGCCAGTTCACCAGTCTGGGCTATCCGGGCACCTACAGCCACGGAACCAACTGCACCTACCGCATCTCTCGGGCCAAAAACGTCTGCGCCGTCGAACTCTATTTCTACGATTTCGATGTCCAGTCCTCGCTGGATTGTCGCAAGGATTATCTCACCTTTGGCGGAAATCGCTACTGCGGCACCGAACTCAAAGGACAGACAAGTAATGAGTAACCGAGTGCCTGCCCCTCATCAGCATTGATATGCAATTCCCCCCCTTAAATCCCCCCTCGATTGTTGCGTGTATTTTCAGGGATGCTCTACTTCGAGCACAGCAGCGAGGCCGTCATCAGTTTCGTTACGGATGGATCGGTTGCCGGAAAGGGTTGGTGGCTCTTCTACAAACAAATTGCCTGCCCGGAGGTCAAGACATCAGTTCTCGAATGTAAGAAACTCGACTCATCAACTATCAATTTGATACGAGGATTGTGCGCTTTGTGTCCAACCTTCTTTAACATATCTGGCGTCTTAACTTGAATGATTTTCAGACGACTAATTTTTAATACTTTTGATTCCGTATTTTACTTGGTGTCTTGATTTTTTTCTTAAAGTACCCGGTCTGTGTGATCACAGCTTCGACGAAGAAGTTGGTTTCATCAAATCGCGCAACTATCCGCTCACCCTGTACGCGTCAGAAGAGGATTGCTACTATCGAATTAAAAGGTCTAGAGACGACGTTTGTTCGGTGGAATTGTCCTTCACCGACTTCGCCCTCGAATCCAGTTCCGGTTGCGATCACGACTTCCTGGAGATCGACAGGCGGCGCTATTGCGGAAACGATCTGCAACGCAAAACGGGTAACGCATTCAATTATTTCAATATAATTGCTCTAAGAAACTACAAACTGATACGACGCCCAATAGGATAATGTTAGGGAAATTGTGTTAGCAATTTTTTTAAATATAAATTTGGGTGGATTTGAACCCCGATTGCGCGTTTCGCCGCATTGCTTCGGTGCGCTGCGAACTTCGCGAAACAACCTCCGAGGGGGAACTTGTTTGGTCACAGACAGTGAATTAAAAAAAAACAATTAAAACAAGATTGGTGTTTCTGTGATTCGTTAGCTCACGAACGGCGTAACGCAACATATTTCAGATCTTTATGTTGTTCTATTCATGGGAAATTAATTTAATGTTGGAATAATAAGGTTGGAGTTGGGTTAAGAAGAGTGAGTGTGGTTATTGTTAATGAAATGACGTCACAAACGCAAAGATGATGGTGAACTTTAGGATTAACGAGCGATTATTTAGGATTAGGATTTTAGCGATGCGCGATAGTCATAATCGATAGCTTAAAACTTTTAAAATAATATCTCGCATAGTTATTTCCCAATTTTATGATTCCCGAGCGAATCCATAGTATTTGGGTGAGTTTCTTTAAAAATAAAAAGTGACTCTTTCCATTATTTTTCTCTAGTCTATGTTGATTTTAAGCTCGGTTCCGACGACATCCTGCTTCATTTCAAGAGCAACGGCGATCGAGAGGAACGCGGCTTCTTCTTCCAGGTGCGGCAGCTGTCGTACGGCTGCAGCCAGCAGGGCCGCGCCTACTTGCCGGCAGTGCCCCTGCAGTTCCAGCAGCGTGTGACGCCCGTCGCCGACCAGTGTGACCAGGTGCTGCGAGCGGAAGTGGCCAGTGTGCGCAGCCCCAAATTCCCCGCCACCTATTCGCCCAATTCGGACTGCACGTACACGGTGGTGCGCAACAATCCGCTGGTGTGCGGTCTCGAACTCTCCTTCCGACAATTCTCGCTGGAAACATCGCAGATGTGTCAGTACGATTACCTGCAGACGCCCACCGGGGATCGAATGTGTGGAAACACCTGGACGGGAGTTATTCGTAAGTTAACTCATTGTGACAAAATTTAGAAGTAGCCATGTCCATTGGTGAAAAAAAACCAATTTAGCAGCGATTCTTATTTTTATTATTTTGCTGTTCAGGTGCTGTGCCGTTTCCAATCCACGAAGACAAGCTGGTATTTATCTTCCATTCCGATTCGCGTATTCAAGATCAAGGTTTTGATTTTGATATCCAGCAAGTGACCACCGGATGTCCTTAGGTTGAAAATCGAGAATCGCGATTTTCCAAATTTGTTATTAATGAATTTTATTGATTGATACTTTTGTGAATGTTTTACACCTTCGAACAATAATTTCAACTATATTTTTTACGAGCGTTTGTTAATTTTCGTAGTCACATTCTGTATTAATATGATTTTTATCGGAGATAAACAAAATGGTGGTTGGAACATTTTTGTAAATCTGGGAATAAAATAAATGTTTGTGTTGTCCGATAAGGTTGGCTCGTAGATTTTATTATTATTTAAGCATAAACTAACTTCAATGAGCAATTTAATGTTTGTAGAATATGGTCATGTGATTTGTTTCTCATTTACAAGGTATTTCGCGACTCACTTATTTCTTTTTGAACACGCTAGAAGTATTAGCTCTTCTGACGTTTAGCGCTACAGTCGACTCGTATTAGAGTTAGTTACTAACTGAGTGGGCAGGTGGCAGCAGCAGCTCATGGTGAATGTTTGGTTCACACAAGAAGGATAGATCTGCATTCGTGTATCGAGCGTTTAGATTTTATATCATTGTTGCTGATATGGTTCCTTCGCTAAAGCACTCAACGAATTAACGCACCTTCACCTCAACTCGAACTAAATTGTTTTGTGTAAACATGAAACATGGCGGCTAGTTATAGTTGGTACGGTAGTGAAAACCGTGTAATTCCGTCGTATTTTCGTTAATATAGGAAAGGGAATATTGGTAAGATCTATTTATTTTACTTGCGCATTGGTTGAGCCAGCTGTGTGCTTCAGGCTGATGTCGCATTCTTCAGGAGATTGTAAAAATAGCACGAAATCAGTCAAGTCCCCGAGCCCTTCCGTACAGATACGACGCGGTGACGAGCATGGTGCAAAGATACGAATGTAGCATTGACGCCACGCCCGTAATTGCAACTAATATATTCGTCATGTGGAAGATCAATTTTCAATGAAATTATGTCAACTGCGTTTGAAAGAAGTTGAGCTCTGTGTCACTGTGTGGTTTCGTTTTATAGTTTCACGGGTGTGTTGGATAAGACATAGGAAGGAGCTAGTCGCGCCCAAACCCACTCTTTATCATGTCCCAAGTTCGATTTCTGCTGCCCGGCTCGTCGATGCCGCTGGAGCATGGAACCACGACGTCGTCACATTCGGCCGACGATTCGCCCGACTCGCAGATGATGTTGCGATACATCGAGGGCGAAAAATACAAGATGCGACACCGACGTTTGAGGAAAACAATCAAGGCCATGGTGTTCGTAAGTGATGATTTCTTCATCTAAGATCTGTCAGGTCAAAATGTAGTTGCATTTAAGCGAATATAGGTTCTAGTCTCCTAAACTTAACATTATTTACTTGAGTATCTTCGGAAAGTTATCTGACTGACAAAATTTAAATTATTTTCGTTCCGTTCTGTTCAGGAAAATGCGGCACTGTGCGATGAGGTGGCCAAAACGAACGAAAAGATAGTACGTTCCAAAGAGGAGCGAAGGTTGGTTAACAAATATGTATTGAAATATGTCACGTGTTGAAGCTTTAAAAATCAAAGTTTTCGTTTCTCTCGAAATTGGTAACAGAAATTTTAATTTCGGTTTAAGGTTTCTGTTGAAGAAATTGTACACGTTCGAGGTTCAACCCGACACGAGTAGCCAATTATCACCCCGACTACCCGCTGTCCCTCCATCTACCAACGTCTCCCCGAAGGCGGGTGCCGCTAGTGGTGCTGCCACCGTTTCCGGCGTCAAACAGGCGGTGCCAGACGCCTCAGAATCCAATAAGAGTAAACGGAAGGCCGGAACCAGCAAAGCACCCACAAAAGAAGGGATACGTAATGTGATAAGATTTTTTTAATGTGACATTCAGGAAGAGTGAACATGTTTTTATCTGTCTTCCTTGCTGGCACAACAGATTATTTTTCTATCGAGAAGTGTTTCCCCAGATCGGTAAAGTAATATGTTTCCGTTCGTTGTTCTTTCAGCCTCTGGATCGAAGACAGCAGCGAAACGCAAACGAGCATCGACCGCCACCAAACGTCTCGTTCAGCCGATCACGGTAGATTCCGTCGGGAGACCCGCGTTCCCCATAGTGTTGGGTGGCCTCACGGTGCACAGTCTGGGAGAGGTAATTTTGTATTCAAATTTTCTAATGATATGTGGGAGAGGAGACTGATGTAGAACTCTTTCAATTTTTTAACGTTAGTTAGAATAATCTTACACTTTGAAGTATCAACACTGAAATAAAAAGTTCGAAGCTAATATTGATAATTAATTGCCACTCGTTTCATTTGCTTACGATCAGATTGTGAGCGATCGTTCGTCTTTCTACACGGAGGAACACATATATCCGGTCGGCTTTTGCAGTACTCGCATTTACGCCAGCCGAAGAAATGCTGAACAAAAATGCCAGTACACGTGTAAAATTTCCGACGGTGGAATGGGACCGAGAGTAAGTTAGCATACACTTCCATTTCGTTTCCGCTATAAATATTCGAAGGATATCTGAAGTGACGTTAGTTTTGGTCTTTCTAGTTCGAAATATCTGCAGACGACGATCCGGAGCATCCAATCGTGGCTGATTCGGCCACGGAGTGTCATAGCAATTTACTACGGGCAGTCAATGCTGCGAGGTACATACATACCAATATTTTATTTATTGGGTTTTACCAAAACCCAGTATAATTTTAAAAATTGAGCAAATCTAACGTGACAAATATATCAAAATTTACTCCTATCTATATTGGATAAATATTCAGCCACTGATTAGGCAATTTTGTGAAAAAGTTGTCGTCCATTGTAAGGAATAAATTTTTTTTTTATTGCCAGTGGAACCACCGTGGTGGACATCACCGGTCAAGGAGCAGAATTTTTCGGTTTCTCTCATCCCACCATCCAGAACCTAGTCCAGAGCTCGCACGGCGCACGCAAATGCTCAGCCTACAAATGGGTGAAATTTGAAGTGTGCAAACCCGACCAGGTGAACGACATGGGCTACTGCATGAGCGATAATGACGCGTGTATCAGCTTCGACGCTCTCCAGAGAAACATCGTTGCTGCTGCAGGTTGTAAATAAACCAAAATATTTAATTATTTTAACACCTTTTTGAGTAGATTGTTTGGGATGCTGGTGTTAAGCATGACGTTTCTTTTTAATGTCAGGAGGACCTGACAGACTACAGGTACTAGAAGCAAACGATTCGTCCAATCTACGGAATTTGTTAATTAATGTGTGACTTGATAAAATCCCATTGATGCCAAGTTTTTGGCGTATCACAGAAATAAATGCCTCAATTAGCCCCGTTGCAGGAATCTAGCAGGTTTACATTTTAATCGGCTTTATATATATATTACAATATTGGTAGAGCTTTAGTCTATGATTAAGCTAAATAAAATAACGAGATTGCATTGCTTTTTTTTGCATTGTTTCGACTATCAAATTAAAAATTTACAAAAAAGACTTTCTGCACGCTTAGGCGTGATGTCTAAGAGAACATTATTTTTCTTCATAAAAAAATCAACATCTTATGCAAAATCTTAATTCTCAAGTCGTACGCAATTTCACAAAATATACATATATCTCATAAAGACGACAAAATTAAGCCAACACTTTCACCGTTCACATTATGACATTAAAAATAGAAACGGAATCCATCACTACATGAAAAGGTTACTACTAGCGTCGGTAAAAAAACATTGCAAGTGTGAAAAACTCAGTACACCAGTCAAACATTGTACAAAGCGCAAGAATTTTGGCGAAACTGTGCCGAAAACGAAGTGGCACAAACCTGAACAGCTTTAGAAAAGATATTTTAAATTAAAAAAATGAGTAGGGACAAAGACTCCTGTAAGAAGCCGAAGCCAAACCAGATAAAGAGGGACATATTAAAATTGTTTGAATAGGCAATTCCATTTATCTTCAAGCTTTTCAAGGTATTGGATTGGAGTAGTAGTGAAGTTAAAAGAAATGTAGATAATTTCAAATAGCCCAAAAAAGCTGCTCTTTCGAGTTTTGCTTTGGTTAAATAGACATTTGTACAAGAGTGGCATAGCATAGGATACGATAATAGTGACAAACTTTCCAAAATGACTATAATGCAGATGAATTTTTAAAAAATGTAATTTTTACCACACACTGCTTTCTTCGTACAGACTTTTGAATTTCTGAAGGATTTGTTCCCAATGCTGCCAAACATTAGGCGGAGCAGTTCCTCCACCCCCCATCGAAGGAGAGAACAAATCTTTCCAGTCATTAGCAGTCATCACCTCGTCGAATATGTACAATCAGCACAATGAATGTCTCAAGACAAACTACTGACTCGTCAGACGTAACAATAATATTAATAAATAATCTCGCGAAGCTCGAAGTAAGCTTTTAAGTCATTTGTACACCTAGAGATTGTCTACATTGTTCGTAGACGACGTAGCTGATACTGACTGCCGGCGCCACCTTCATGAAGTTGGGAGCGATGCCTCGGTACAGGCCAGGGAAGCCCTCGGTCTGAACAATACTGCGGAACAACCCGCTCATCGTCGCGTCACACTTCAGTTCGGTTACCGCTAAAAGTGGGAAGAAAAATGTGGAACAGCAATTAAAACAACTCGTTCGATTTGGTATATTACCAACGAGGTAAAATGTCAGTACCCTAATAAGACAAGCCCCCGGCAATTTGACGACATCTTTCATATTTACAGTTCGAAGATACAGAAAATTTTAAGATTGTGTCTAGTCAAAATGTTTTCAAATTTTCTAGATTTTTCATCACTTCCACTTTCGTTTCCGTTCAACATTGCAATATCAGCAATAGCCAATTATTCTAGTCACATCCGAGAAATTATATTTTGGTAGAAGCTACTAACCTTGAGCCTGTAACCGGGTTCGAACCAGGGCGAGCGGATAACTCGCTATCTGTCCACACGTACTGCTGATCGTCCCGCACGTCAGGAATACTAGAGCACCGGGGTAGCCGTTGTCGCTCGCATAATTCCGCAAGTAAAATTTCTTCAGCGTCTAAGCGAAAAATAATTTACACGTACAATTAACTTCAATTTCCCCCATCGCAAAAATTTTATTCATCGACTGATGTTAAAAAATTAAAGATTTCGCTTACCTCATAGATGGCCAAGTCAATGCCAGCGTATGGAATGATGCCGAGGAGATTCGGAACATAGCCTCGGTAAAAACTTTTAAATCCTTCCACTCGATAAATCGTTCTGGCAGCATCGTAAATTCCTTTGAACTCGCCCGTCTTTCTCAGGGCAAGTCTAGTCTTTAAAACCTTCAAATAAGAAAATAAATGAGAAACATACCGGTGACAACTGCAGTGAATTTAGGGCATTCTTTTCTCATCGAGCTGGAATGCCAAGTTACTAATAACAGACACTCCACCGCAAATTTTAATTTGATTCAATCATTTGGCTGACCTCCAACGGGTATATCACAGTCTGGGACGTTCCGCCGGCAATGGAACCGGCCAGAAACCGCTCGTAAATTCCTAGATCTCGATTGGAGTTGCGTCGAATGAGCCTTTTCAGTTGCTCGTAGGCCATGAACTTTAGTGCGCTCTCGGGCGCGATCTTCAGCACGTTGATTCCGTTTCCTCGCCACAGAGATTTCAGTCCTCCCTCCTGCATCATGTGCTTCAGACAACCGTAAATACTGCTAAAATGTTTCCGGCCATGAACCTAAAAAATATTTGTCTTATTAGTTCCAAAAGAGATAATTCTATAAAATTTGGCCATGATCCACGCGAACTCTTTTGGCAAACTGGAACAAGCGGAATTAATTTAGTACAAATTATTAACTAGATGGTTACAACACACAGGACCTTGAAATAATTGACACCACCTACCTGTAGAAACACTTTTAGCCTGTCCAAAGGTGCCGTACACGTCCGCGACACCGCGCCGGCCACACCACCGGCCACCAGATGGCGCCACCACATCCCAGATATCATTTCCGTTTCCGTGAAGTCATCAGGCACTAGGGTGTCCTCACCGATATCGAGACACTGGAGCAGTCGCGGCAGCACAGAAATAAAACAATTAATAACTTTGACAGCACAAAAAACATTTAGTTTTAAATAAACACAATAACTATTTTTAAATACTTTTAAAAAAACATCCGCGATTCCAATGTCAGTAATTTTAGAGTGAAATATGCAATGCATTGATCGAGAAATATCCAATCATGCCAGATGTTTGGAACAGTAAAAATAAAATTTAATTCAAAAATCATTAAATAAAATTTCATTTCAAAATAATTGACTCGATTTTAATTTTAAAACTCTAAATAAAGCACCACAGACTAAACACTAATAAACCAAACGCAACACAGAAAGCACATTCAGCACTAAAATTAAAAATCATCACATTTCGTAAGATTAAAAAAATTCACCATTTTTGTTTTTGTCACAAATATTTAGTTCGCCGAAAGATTGAGATAAACTTTGACCCACTTCATGGGAAGTTTAGGAGTCTGAATCTGAACCGGATTTGAAAAGAAAAAAAGCTAACGTCCAGGAAATTTATCAGTTTATTTGTGAGATTGCCGGACAACGTCAACGTGGCGATTTTTGCAAACTCACCGATATTTTTGCGCTTAATAAATTGATTTGCCCGTGTTGATCTAACGCAAGCCCTGAAGGCTAAAATACACAGAACAATTGAGAGAATCCACAATATAACAAATCGCAGAATCGACACAATTGGTTCAACAATTAAGCAAAATAAAAACATCAAGATTAAGATAAACGTCTGGAAGCGCTTCATGCATTAAGAACTTCTTCAAATCTAAAACTACTCGTAATTTTTTTTTAAAAAATGGAAATGATCGGGGTAGACGTTACTTCCGGTGCCGGTTATATTGAAATACACTTTCTAAACTACGTTTGCGTTATAATCTACTATACATTTTTGACAGGTGCACTCCTAAAAACTATATTGACAAGTCACGATTGCTGAAATTCAAAAGAAAATAGAGTACATTGGTTTCCCGACGAATCTTGGCGGGAAGAAAAATCTTTGTGATTGGCTGATTTGGTGACGTTTCGCTTTCGAAGTCGTGAAACGTCACCAAATCAGCCAATCACAGAGCGCCGAACATTTTTCTTCGCGCCGAAGATTCGTCGGGAGTCCATACCCAGGTGAGAATGTTATTGTCCGAAATTCACTATATAGTTTACCTGTTCCACTGGCAAATTGGATCCTGAATTTTTTTTTTGGTAGCGCAAAAAGGCAATTAGGTCCCCAGTCTGAGTGGAGTAAAACGTTGCATTGCAAGAATTAGCGAACACTGTTTGTCCCTGCATTTTTCAGGTCTTTCTTATTTTTTGACAATGTCTTATCAAATTTGACCGACTTTGGAGACGCACACACAACACCACACACACAAAAACCAAGTCTGAAGTTCTCCCAACACGGCACTAATCCGGCACTTTCCAGCAACTCTGGCTGTTCAACACATGCGGGATAAAAAACACTGTAGTTGACACGATGCCGCGAACAGGAAGTTGTCCCTGCACAAACACACACTCAATATTCGGTTAAAAAAGACCTTTGGACAGGTGAAACAAAAATCTGGACTTTCCACCTCCGCCGATCTTATCGGCACAAGATTGATCCAACCACTGACACGAAACCGGCACAATGAATTCAGATGATCACAGATCACAGCAGTTCCAAAAAACGCGCACACGAAACTCCACTTCACTCTACGCACACGCAAACACTTGTAATGTAGTGGTCACGTGGTGTGTGACGCGCGCGCGCACCCCTGACGTCACAGCCACTACGAAAACGTGATAACAAAGTTCGAAAACGTCACTGGTTCAGCCAACCACGGCAATCCATTTCTCGTTTTTTGAAAGGCTGGTCGGACCAGGTGGCCGTGACGTAGGAAGGGGGAGGATCTTTCGGGGCGGAACGATCCAGTTTCGAACGGAATTTTTTGACTCTGGGGATTTGATTGGTCGAGCGATTAGTTCTGCCTTTTTCGACCGTCAATTGATACGACTTTCGTTCGTGCGATCAAACTGCCAAGTGTGTGGTCAGGCGGAACTGGATTTTTAGGTCGTATGCAACAAAAATACAGTGGTAGTCTCGCAAACTCTTATCGAGCCACACCTCAACATCAAAATATTTTCTTTTTTTCCCCCACAAAGATAATCAAATGATTAATAAAATATTTTATCACTGTGAGCCTGCTTAAGTTTCACTTGGCAAATCTCAATTGAATTTGGGGAATTAAATGGGCTTTCGACATCGCGGGCTTTTACATCAATTACAGAACGAGTGACTGGATAGTATTAAAAGTTAACCCGCCCCTCTCCAGCACGTGCACATTTGATATGGTTGGGATAACTGCCATTCGAAAACGATCTGCGCTTCCTTGTCCAATCACGGATCGACAATTTTGTTCAATGTCTAAACGCAACCACCTGGATCCAGGAGCACGAGTTTCAAATTTACGAGCGCACTCCATATCTAAGTTGCTAGAGAGATTTCAATTGTGCTTGAGATTGGGGCAAATTGTCCTTAGAGATCGTGTCCATCGCCAGCGATGCAAATCACGTGCTCGAATCTTATTAAATGTTCAACGTACCCCCTCTCAAGCACAACTGAGATGGAGAAATTGTCATTCGAGAGCGCCAGGTAATTTCTTGTCAAAGCACGGGTGAGTGGCACGTGCCGATTCTGTTCAATGTCTAAACGCACCTTGCTAAGCATGCTCGGAATGCTTGGCTATTGTAACTAGGGTATAATTTTCCAATTGTAACTAGGGTACCATTTTATCTAGGGTATAATTGTCGGGCGAAAGGGTTGTGCTGCACAAAAGATGACCTCAGAAGTGGTATTTTTCAACAGAGGGCAAAGGGCAAAGCCCATCGAAGGTAATATCCAACAATGCCTACTCAACAAAGGCGTCTCAAAAGTGCATCGTCCGAAATATCCGGTCGCTTCCACATCAGCTGACATGGTAAATTTAAAAAAAAGCGCGCCATTTTCGAATAACACGCTACATGTTTGAATGTCAAAATGATTGTGTGACGGCGAGGTTCGTGTCGAGCGTGGGCACGCCGTTTTAACCAATGGGACGCGTCCACATTGAGACACACACACGACTACAAAGCCGCGCCAACTCAATTATTGCGTCCATTAAACGCTCATCAGCGAAGTGGTAAAGAAAGGGTGGATGAAGGTGGAAACAATCACATGTGACAACCAGACATTCGCTCGTCAAAACCAGTGGTGGACAAACTTTACGGCTCCTCGAGTCGAGCGTGTTTCGAATCGAACTCCCCAAACAATATATCAACATGATTTAATAAAACAGTTGTTATTGATGGAATAGGTCTAATCGCTAAACAAGATTTAAAAAAAAGAGAAACTAACATTTGATTCAAGGCCAACGTTTGGTTATTTCTTAGTCTCAAGTCGTGTTAAAAAGATATCGATTACAAAAACAGATTACGAAACGTCTTTTCGAGGAGGAAATATGTAAAAAAAAAAACGGCTTAGCATCGTTTCTGGTCGAACAACATATTGTTTGCTGGTGGGAAGGAATGAATGGGTTGGAACTTTCCTAGCGCAGTCATGAGTCGTGACCCCTAGGGCCACGACAGAGGTGAGAGAACCGCCATTCGTACCCATCACCGATGTCAACACAATAAAAAATGGGTGTGGAAATTTTTGGTTGGTGACGGGGGTTCGCGTCACCCGTTAATGGAGATCGTAAGTGACGGTTAATTGTTTGTTTGAGATGAAATGTGGGTGAGGTGGGGGGAGGGAGATTGAGCGAATGACAGTTGACACTGGCCAGCACGGAACCGTCTCCAGAAATCACATTCAATTCTTTTAATATCTAACGCATTCGACGAGTTCGACGGCGAGACGACGAATCCGTGTAGAATCAGGAAGAGGTCAACGGTACAAGGTTACAATTGGTACGAGAGGATGTTGAAAGATTAGATTCTAAAGATTCACAGAAAAATTGTTTTTTTTTTAAAAAGAATTTGACTAGTCTTGAAATAACGCGAAATCATAAGAGCAATCCGAAACCAGACCCCCCCTTTACTACTTAATTTGATTTTGCTCTGTAATCTATATTATAATCTTTTGTTTCCTCAAATTAACTGTAGTCAACCGCACTACAGGCGTTCTGTATCCCTCATGGTGCTCAGGAATCTTGAATGTTTTTTAATTTTATTCTTTAACCTATCTGTTCTGGCATGAACTGAATGAATGAACTGAATAAAATTTGAGCTGTAGATAGTTCCGCAAATTTGTAGTCGAGTGCAAGTTATTTCAGTTCTCAATTTTGAGTATTTCCCGAGATATCAGTCGTTGAAGTTTTATAAAGGAAAATTCCAAAATGGCGTCTCCACTTGACCAAAATGGCGCTGCAGTCGCTCTCACGTGCGCCAATCACGTGCTACCAGTGAGGCCAACGACGTTTGCCACGCTAGATCCCGAATCTTAAAATAGTAATGAGAAAGATTTCTAGGACGTCTGGGGTGGTAATTCTTGGTACCTTTTAACGAGACCATTTTTAAGATAGTGGATCTTTTTAAAAAGAGGGCACATTTATAAGTGGGGAAAATGTCTCGCGCGTCATAAATAAACGCCTTATATTTTGGCACCTGATTCTTAGATATTACAAAGTATCAGATAGATGCTAAAATGTTTTTTTATTGTACTAGTCGACGTCAACGTATCCGCAATAGCCCGCGGGTTACGCCAGCATTCGTAGAGCAATTAAAACAGAACGCGAGACCAGTTCTGTCTGCTCCCTTGATAAAATTGTCGTCAAACCTATGACTAGACCCGACTCCCGATAAAATGGTGAATGTCATGATCGGTTCCGAATCGAGTGCAACTAACTGCAAAGTTCACACGCTCGCTGGCATTCGACCAAGAACTGAAAGTTCGTTTTCGATGAATTGCCTACTCGATGATGACGGGACCTTGCATCAATTGGCTTCAAACAGTTTCACAAGGCGGATAACAAAAACAAAAAACAAGTTATCTCCCACACACACAGATTGAGTTCCGATTATCGAAACAGCCGCGGTAGGATGAAAATTAGTTTTAAAAAATCGGCACAAGCTCGTTTTTACAAATTGATAACGCACGGGAACTCCGATCATTATTCATTTATCAGTTACTCCTGATTTAATTAAAGGCGGATCCGATCAAAGTTAATCTTTTCCGGTTTACAATTCCGTCGATAAAAAATACATTCCTGGAATTGGCTTCGATTGCTCAGCAATGACAAGTCGTCAAGATGTTTTCAAAAAAGCCAGACGATGTTATTTTTTTAATGACTCAACTGTTTTCTAAATAAATCTCCAAAATGAGAGAGGAACGTCGATGGCAGATATATCTCAGAAGCAGGAGATTGAAGGACGCAATCTATGGTCGACGACAAATTTCTCGAAAATATTTATGTAATAATGTGAGGTAAGTGTAAGGTGATCTTAAGGTACACTTAACTCACACTTACTTTCTGTGATAAATAAATCTCGTTGAAGCAACTCGATCGAAGTCGCCATTTTCGAAGAACACTTACGCGTGAAGTGAAATCAAAAATATTATTAACAAGATACCCTGAACCAAAAACATCAACACAAATCTATTTTTCATTCGAACCCAAAAGGTCAATAATTCTAGTTCATCGGCACAGAACAGTTTAGTCAAGATCACAATTTGTTTCCGGAACCCATTCAACTCCTTTCAGGATCACAACAACAACGTTACAACACATACCTAATTTTTAGCCTACATTCTCGTACGCAAGACTGCGACTCGCAAAACATGAAGCTGTTTTGCAAACAAAAAAAAACTAGTTTTCATAATAATAATAATAAAAGAGCGCATTCGCTCTTGCCATATTACATGCGAGACACAACAACATTGTTACATTGCCGCCAAACATGCAGTCTCAGCTTTCCGCAGGACAAGAGGCAGAGGCGACGGCGGCGCGCAACCAACGTTTGACCCACTACTCTACTTTAACTACGAGACTTTTCTAGGAATGAAAAAAATAATTTGAGAATTAAAGGGAATAGGTGACTTACGGTAGCGTGTCGCCAGAATTGAATGATATCGCGAAGTTCAGTGCTCGGGTGGAACATGAGGTAGTCTCGCCATTCTTTGAAGTCGATTGTCAGAGTTCCGTCTCTATCCATTCTAGAAAATTAAAAAAATTCTGATAACTAATTCGAAGAAATAATAATTTAGGGCGGAACACGAAGACCTTAATCATGAATAGAATTTTCTTTCAAAATAAATTGTGACATGCGATGCAGGGGATGGTAGATTAATAATTAATAAATTACCCAAGGATCTGTAAGAATTCTTAAAATTTAAACTCCTGTTTGGATTTTCAGGAATATTCCAGGTATTTGGTAAAGAAAACTGAATCGCTGTTGTCCACTGATAACTGCCCAGGCAACCCAAATA